>PISX010022821.1:0-30991 GCA_004024625.1 Mellivora capensis
CCCAGTTGCTTTTGTAGTGGACGCTTTTTCTCCTTTGTTAGTTCCATCCCACGTGACCTTGTCCCTCCTCCTTCAGACCTGCAACCCCTCCCTTCTTGTCTCTAGCTTCTAGAGTTCCCCCAGGCATTTTTGGGCTCGAGGCTGCCATGGATCTCAGGAGGGCTGCTTTCGCAGGATTTCCCAGGTCTTGGTTGAGAGCGCGTGCTTGCATGAAGTGGAAGTCTGAAGTGTGAGAGGCTCCTGCCCCGGGTGCAGGCGTCAACCCCCCCACCCCCACCCTTGCTGGCCAGCACTGAGGGCCCTCCTGGCCTTCATCTGGGGCAGGAAGCCAGGGTTGGCTCACCCTGCAGTTTGCCCGGGAATCTCTGGTGATGGTCTTCGCCCTTGTAGCTCCCCTTTGTTCTGCGCTGCCCTGTCTTTCCAGCCTCCCCCTGCCTGCCTGGCGCTCCTTCCCCCACACACTACTTAAACCACAGCTTGCTTCTCCGCCTTGCCGTGCCCAATTTGGCATGGGTATCTGGCTCATACCAGTAAATCCCCGCTAGCCTTTGACTCCTCCGAGAGGCAAAAAGAAACCCCTGCAGGGATGGGAGCGATTCCTTTTCTGTCTCGGAAGACAGAAGGGAATAAAGATTCTCTAGAAAGAGGAGAGTTTATTATTTACAGCATCTAACCTTCCCTAAAAAGGCAAAGATTTTTGTCTTTTAATCTATTCTCCTTCCTTGTAGGAGTTTGAAAGAAAAGGCAATCCTGGGTCCTTAATGGCATTTGGTATTTCCTGTGAGTGCGTGTGTGTGCGTGCGTGTGTGTGCGTGCGTGTGTGTGTGTGTATGTATGTGTATGATCACTTTCCCTTTGATTTTCAGACTAATTTCTCAACCCTAGGCGACACCACTGGTTCCTGATGCCCTTCGGCTAGGGGGTTGTTGCCAGCATGTACTCGGCGTTGAAAAAACAAAAACCAAAAAACCAAACAAACCAAAAAATTCAACAACACCCAGAACCTAATGGGTTAAAACCACCACTGTTTGTTCACAGTTCTGCAGCTTGGACTGGGTTTTGCTGGTCTCAGCTGGTGTCACTCCTAGGCCTGGAGGTGGCGGCCCAGATGGCCTCAGTCACAGGTGGAGGTTAGCTGGGCCTGCAGGTTGGGATACATCTGTTCTCCACGGGGCCTCTCCTGTAGAGTTCATCTTTCTCATGCTGAGATCCAAACCCCGATGAGGAAGTACATGTTTAGCTTCTGTTTGGTTTCACATTTGGCCCATTTGGCCCCAGCAAGTCACATGGCCAAGCTCAAGACCCCGCGCAGAGAGGGGTTACCCTAGAGCACCCATACTGGGAGGCGTGAGTCACTGGGCGTGGTTACGTAACCATCTCCCCACAGCTGTAAAGAGGTGCCTTACTGATGGGCTCGGCTTTTCATTTGCTTCAACAAACACGTCACATTCTCTCCTGACTCTGCTAGTCACCCTAGAACTAGGTCCTAAAGGTGTTTGCACCGAGGGTGTTTCTCAGTCTAGCTCACCTAAACCTCTATGACCGGCGTTGGCAAATATTTTCCGTGAAGGACCATATAGTAAATATTTTAGGCTTTGTCAGCCATATAGGCTCTGCCAACTGCTTGCTCCGCCCTTGAAGTGTGGAGGCAACCATATGTGATAAGCAAATGAATAGGAATGGCTACACTCCAAGAAAACTTTATTTACAAAAACAGGTGGTGGGCTAGGTTTGCCTATGGACTGTAGGTTGCTGACTCTTGTTCTGTATCCTAATCTCTTATACTGCCAAAAAAAATTTATACTCAATATGTATTTGCGGGTATGTTACACTCAAATATCGCTGCTTCTCAAACTTGAAAATTAAATGTCATCTTTGTAGAATTTGATTTCATCATGAAAAGTCATTGATGAGTGCATGTTACATAATATTTTCTACCTGATTGTTTAAGATCCTAAATCCATAAACTGTTTTCTATGTATCTTTTTAAGAACTGTGCTAATTGACTAAAATGTCATGACTTGGTTCAGTGAAAGTTGGAAAGGCAACATAATAAGGCATCAAGTACAGACTTCAGTCAGACTGCCCGAGTTGAGGCCCCTGCTCTACCACTCACTGGCTGTGGGACCACAGTTAGTTATTTAACTTCTCTGAGCTTTAGTTTTCTCATCTGACAATAGGGATGATGATAGTCCTACTTCATAGAGTCTTTAGGAAGATTAAACATTGTGGTCCATGAAAATACTTAGAATGGTGCCCAGATCATAGTAAATGCTCAGTTAAAATGCTGCAACATCAAAATATCCTGAAACCCTAACTCCCTTAAACGGTAATTTTTTGATAAGTATAGGTATAGGACAGTTTCCAGGTTCATAGTGTGCGGTACCGTTACAAGAACTTGTTAGACCTAACACTCGGTAAGTCCCTGGATACAAAAATCAGTTGCACTTCTAACAACTCTGCAAAGAGAAAATTGAAAACAAATCCATTTACAATATTATCAAAGGAAGATGATACTTAACCAAGGTGGTGACAGAGTTGTCTACTAAAAACTATAAGAAATTGACAGAAGAAATAACATAAATGGAAAGAGGAAGGACATCTCATGTTCATGGATTAGAAGAATTAATATTGTTAAAATGGGGACCATGTTTCTCAAAGCAGTACATAGACTCAACACAATCCTTAACAAAATCCCAATGATCTTTTTGTAGAAATAGGAAAACACTCCTAAAATTGACTGGGAGCCACCAAAGACCCTGTACAGCCAAAACAGTTTTGAGTAAGAAAAAGCTGGGGGTATCATACTCCCTGATTTTAAGAGATATTGCAAAGCTATAGCAATCAACAGTATGGTATTGGCATAATAACATATAGACTGGTGGAACAGAATAGAAAGCCAGAAATAACCCTCACATATACAGTCAATTAATATTGACAAAGGGGCCAAGAATACTCAGTGGGGGGAAAAGGTCTCTTTGTTAAAAGGTATTGGGGGGCACCTGGGTGGCTCAGTGGGTTAAAGCCTCTGCCTTCGGCTCAGGTCATGAGCCCAGGGTCCTGGGATCAAGCCCCACATCGGGCTCTCTGCTCGGCAGGGAGCCTGCTTCCTCCTCTCTCTCTCTCTGCCTGCCTCTCTGCTTAATTGTGATCTGTCTGTCAAATAAATAAGTAAATAAATAAAATCTTTTTAAAAAAAGGTATTGGGAAAATTGGATATCCACATGAAAAATAATGAAATTAGATCCTTATGGAAAAATCGATTCAAAATGGATTAAAGACTTAAATACAAACCCTGAAATAACTCATAGACAAAAACAGGGAAAAGCTTCTGATATTGGATTGGGCACCAAAAGCACAGACAACATAAGCAAAAGTAAAGTGGGATCACATCAAACTAAAAAGCTTCTGCACAGCAAATGTAGTCATCAACAAAATGAAAAGGCAACCTATGGAATGGGAGAAAATATTTTCAGGCCATTTATCTGATAAGGAGTGACTATCCAAAACCTATAACGAACTCCTATAACTCAACAGCAATCAAACCAAGTAACTTAGTTAAAAAACGAGACCTTCTCTTTCCAAAAGACCTTCCTTTCCAAGAAGACCTACCAATAGCCATCAGGGTTATGGAATCGTGTTCGATATCACTAATCCTCAGGGAAATGCAAATTTGAACCACAATGAATTATTGCCTCTTACCTGTTAGGTTGGCCCTTATTAAACAAAAAAACAAACAAACAACAATGGACAAGTGTTGGCAAGGAAGTAGAGAGAAGGGAGCTTGTGTTGTCCAAGTTGTTGGTGGGGATGTAAATTAGTGTGGCCACTATGGAAAACAATGGGGAGGTTTCTCAAAATACTAAAACTAGAGTTAATGTTTAATCCAGCCGGAGAGAGCAAGATGGAGTCCCTCACGTCAGGCAGTGATGGAAGCAGCCAGGGGCAGAGCAGCTAAGACCAGTTATCCCCGAAACCTGCACAGGCCGGTGGCCCCCAGAACTGGTATAAGCATCCAAGCCAAGACAGCTTAGAACTGAGAGCTGGTATCGAGTCCCGCATCGGGCTCTCTGGTCAGCGGGGAGCCTGCTTCCTCCTCTCTCTCTCTGCCTGCGTCTCTGCCTACTTGTGATCTCTGTCTGTCAAATAAATAAAAAAATAAAATAAATAAAAAAAACAAAACAAAACAAAACAAAAACAACTGAGAGCTGGTAATCGAGAGAACCAGAAGAGGCCTGTGAAGGCCCAAGACTGATGAAACTCCTTTAAAAAGGGATGACTTTTGCAGCAAAAGTAACATACTGTCAGACTCTCGACTCGGACTCTCCCACATCTGACCGCACTGAAAAGGCAGCTGCTACTTAGGGCTCTGCCCAGTAGGTCCTGACCATGATAAGGAAAGGTCCTCCACTGTTGGACGGAATTAGCCGTCAGTGCTGAGACCTGACCTGGACGGGACCGAGTCCTCCTCTCAACTGCCCGCTCGCGGACGGATGTGGGAGTTTGCTGCTTTCACTTCTTATGCCTCACTTTGTTGTGTGACTTTGTATTGTGCTTTGTATGACATGTATGAAGCCAAGTTGTAGGTCATTGAGTTTGGAATCCTGAACCTGTTTGATACTTATAGTCAGCCTTTATGATTGAATAAAGCTGGCCTTGTGGAAAGACACCACTGAGGTATGCCTCTAAGGTGTGCTTGGGACACCAGTGATCCTATTTCTGGGTCCAAACTCCAAAGGAGTTGAGATCTAGATCTTAAAGAGATCTGTCTGCATTCCCACGGTCACTGCAGTGTTGTTCCCAGGAGCCGGCATAGGGAAACATCTTAAATGTCGATGTACAGATAAGGAAAATGTGGTTCTAGATCTATGATGTCTTATTATTCAGCCTTGGAATAGGAAATTGTGCCATATGCAACAACATCACTAGGCCTTGAGAGCATCCTGCTAAGTGAACTAAGCCAGACAAAGGGTGAATACTGCACGGTCTCACTCGTATGTGGAAACTCCAGTAGATTCCCAGGAGCAGAGAGCGGAATGGCAGGTGCCCAGGGCTGGGGGAGGGGGCAATGCTTCGGTCATGTGAAGTAAGTTCTGGAGACCCACTGTTGAGAATGACCGCGCCAGCGCCACACGGCGTCCTCCACGGATCAGGGCAGTGTTTTGCCAAGGCAGTAGGTCTGAGCGTTGGTTTTGGGTATCTGGGTGAGAACATCTTTTACTTTCACTTAATTTGAAGGAGCTGGGGCACTCAGATCAGAACGAACTTTTACTGTTCTGAGCTACTGACTGGCTGTGAGCAAGTTCTTCAACATTTCTTTGTCTCCCTTTTTAAAACGATGATTGTGAATATTGGATAAGGTCGTGTGGTAAAAAGTCCTCGGCACAATGCCTAGCTCCTAACCTGCACCCAGTAAGTGTTAATTAAAAAATTCAGTGGTAAAGGTAGCCTTGCTCTGAGTACACAGAGAGACTTGGTAGCCAGCCACAGGAGATGGAACAGTATTAGAGGTCAGCCAGGGACCTACAGCTACGTAATACATCGTCAGATTTGTTACTAAAAGCTTAGGAAAATATCGCAGCTTAAAAAAAAAAAAGATTCTAGTGATCGAGTAGTACTCTCAAAACCAGCACCCAGTGATCAGGAATTGTCAATGCATTATTTTCCTTTGTGTCCTAAGAGGTGTGATTGCGGATGTCGCTAGACGTGTGACCCGTCGTTCTACCCCAAGTGTGTAAATAAGGCCGTCCCTGCTGCGGCAGCTGCTGAAGGCTCAGAAGTTGCTAGGGTGGCCAGAATGTGCTTTGTTTTGCTGCTCTATTGAGAGCTGTGTTTGGTTTATGCCACAATGGCTCGGTGGCCTGCATTTGACCCCATGGTCAGCACTCCTCCATGCGACATTGTGACTGTGATATTTGTCTTTACTTCATTGATTGGGGGGGTTTGTGGTCCCAGTAGTACTTACCGTGCTACAGGGCCGTTTGGGTACAGTGACAGGTGTAGTCCCATGGTCATAACAGCGATCCTTTAGTCATGATTTACTGAAAACAAAGCTTCTGTCCTATTTGTGCAGTGATTTAACATGAGTAGTTTGGAACAAATATGGTGAATGTCCACCAAGGGGCAGGTACTATAAAAGCTGATGACGCATTTTTTCCTCAAGCAGTCCCATTATTATTTCAGTGAAATAAGAGACTTGGAGGGAAGTATCTATGGCTGATGTGTGGATGATCGGGCTAGTATCTGGGCAGAAGAGTTGATCCTAAACAGAGCATGGTGTGGTGACAGGCAGGTGGCAGTTTCTGAGCCCATGGTGGTCCCACCTCAGAGAAGGATCCACATTCACAGCACTAACCCCAGCACGGGGTGGGGGGCGGGCAGTGGAGACAGCAGGAACAGGCCTCCCAGTGTGGCTGTCTTCTGCTGTAGGATGGACAGGCAGAAACCAGCAGGGACCCGGGTAAGTGACTGGAGCAATCCCAGTGATTTGCAATGAGCCAGGCACAAGATAAGGAGGACTCATGTCCTATCTTCCTGAATTCCTCACATGCCTCCTCACCCCTCTGTGGGATTCAAGGAAAGGACTTGGGAAGGGCTCAAGCAACTTGGCCATGGGGACCCTAACCCTGGGCTCCTATGGAAATACTACCCACAGCATTTGACAGAACATCCTGCAGGGAAAAACCCCTAATAACAAAGGGTCATTCTCACAAGCATTGTCTCTTTGGAACAGTTGTTACGTCTTCCCTTCGCGTCTTTTGCCCAGCGCCTAACTTTGAGGCTCATCTTAAGATTTTCTTGGGTGTTCAGTTTTGCTGCATCTCCCGTGTTAAAGGCTTCCCTTTACTTCATCTCTAGGAAGCCACCCTCGATGACTTCCCATTTGCAGGTGTTTAGACTCTAATGGTCTCTCACGGCGGTCCTCAAACTCGAGTGTGCGTCAGAATGTCCAGAGGGTTAGTTACACTGTGGACTGGTGGGCTCAGCCCACGTTGCGATTCGGTTGGCCTGGACTGGGCACCTCAATCAAGTCCTCAGGTGGCAGTGACGTGGCTAGGCCAGGGACATTTTAGGAATCCCTGGTCTCATAGAAGGAAAAAAAAAATCCTGTAACCATCTCATCTACTCTGTTGCATCGCGGTCCTGTGGTTGCTGGTGTCTATCTGCAGGTTTTCACAGTAACTCTAAGTGCTTTTCGTCTAGATGTATGCCTTCCTTGACTAATGCTGGTCTGTTCTTCAGTGATTACAGAAGATACTCTGTTCCCTTTTACACATATTTAACTAGATTTAAACACTTAGGTGGACCCCACTTCTTTTTTTTTTTTTTAAAGGTTTTTTTTTTTAAAGCAGGCTCCCCGCCGAGCAGAGAGCCCGATGCGGGGCTCGATCCCAGGACCCTGGAATCATGACCCGAGCCGAAGGCAGAGGCTTTAACCCACTGAGCCACCCAGGCGCCCCTTTTTTAACGTTTATTTCAGAGTGTGTGCAAGCAGGCAGGGGCAAGGGGCAGAGGGAGAGGGTGAGAATCTCAAGCTGATTCCCCAGTGAGTGTGGAGCTAGATGAGGGCTGGATCCCAGGCCCCTGAGATCATGACCCGAGCTGAAACCAAGAGTCATACACTTACCCAAGTAAGCCATCCAGGCACCCCCGATTCTTAAGGTTTCATTGATCAAAAAATCTGTGAACGCTCACATCCACCCCTACCTGGTGCCCCGTGCTTACACCTCGGTTGGCAATAGAAAGGTCCTGAAAGATGACTTTTGCGGCCTTTGAGCACCTGTACATATTGTTATTATTCATTGGCCATTTCAAAAGAAAAATACACGGTCATCTCAGGTTGTTGACAAGATTACAACAGATTATAATATATATATCAAGCTGAATATAATCTTGTTCAGATTTTGAGTTTCAAAGTGATTTAATGTTAGAACATTTGTTCTGAGGAGTACACGCTAAGAGAGAGCTCATGGTCAAGTAGGTCTGGCAAACGTGAACCCTGGGATGTGCGGCAACCTTGGTAAGCACAGAAAAGATCTGAGCGGCTACCCTTGATTCTGGCCTGGATGCTCCAGGATATGCTGGCTAGCCCTTGCTTTTAGAAAGTCAGGATTCCTGAACATTTTGTAAGTGAGCCAGTCTGCATCAGGAGACTGATACAAGAGCAAAGCTTCCAGATGCGGAGGAGCACAGTTTATTTCAATTAAATCTTTCCTGTCTTATTTTCTTTCCACCTTTTTCTAGCATTAGTGGTTACAAGGGGGAATATGGATGATACCAAAGTTGGAGTCAATCACAGCTGCGTTGAGCTGTGAGAGGAGGGCTTGGAAAGGAAGGCCGCAAGAGCTGAGGGAGGAAAAGTTGCCGACTCGTTCGTTGTAGCACAATTCAAGTTTATTCCATTTGTTCTTGCAACACAAAACTGAAACACGGTATTATTTAGCATTCGGATGTACATGAACTAGGATCATATGAGAAACCCAACTGTGTCAAAAGTATTACATGATGGGAAAAATGAACTCAAATGTATCAAAATGCACAAAGCACTAGTCTTCCTTCAGTACTGCTTAGAAAGATATGATTGTTTCTCCATTTACGAAATAGAATCAGGATGATTTAAAGTCTTAAAATTTTGCATGCAAAACACTGCAATTGCTTAGGTAGGAGGGCACTCTCACCAGCTTCTTCTATACACAACCGAGTACACAATATTGCAAGGAAGTAAAGAGCAGCTCAGTTGAAATTTTAGGGAAAAAAAAAAAAAGTCGGTACATCTAGATTTAAGATCCATTATTTGGGGGGAAAGAAATCCATGAGTAAAGGGCCTTACTTGCAGCTCGCACACACTGTACCCGCCTAGCTCCCCTTTGTGCCCTGCTGGGTGTGGAAGGTGAGCTATGCATAGAAGGGCGACTTGGGTATTGTCGGGTGCTGTGTTCGAACTCTAAGTCTACTTAGATACCAGTCTGAAGCTGCAAGGGGGGAGAGGGGAGTTTGTTAGGATACTAATGTAAACAGGTAAACCACCTGTTTTTACTTGATATAGTGCATACAAAATGACTGACTTAATACAAAAACTACAGAACATGCAAGATTTCTTCTGAGATGTTAAATATTCAGCGGAGAACAAAACTTACTTAACCTTTCACTAATGCATGTAGTACCAAAAAGCAGACCTGTTTTTAGCTTCCTTTACTCAAAAAAATGAACATTAAGTGTTGTGAATTTCTCTGCCAAGTGGTTCAGAAATACATTATAAATAACCTAGTTTAAAAAAAAAGAAAAGTGTAAACCACGTCGGCCAGTCTATTCTATGTTTACGTTATTTTCTCAAGCAGTCGCCCCGGGGTTACGGGGCTTACAAAATGGCTGAAAAAGAAGAGGGAAGGTGAAGGAGCCTCTACTGCGACACGAACAGCAGGACGAACTGTACAAGGAACCACGTGCTTTCTACGCCAGGTGACTGAGGAAAGCAGACCAGGTTTAGGAATGACGGGACACAGTGCACTCTCTGCAACAGCCAACTGCAACACACCGGTTAGAAAGGAAAGGTAACAACGAGAGCGGGTAAAACCCAAGCCTTGTCAACAGCATTATGCCAAGAGGTGAAAACGAAGGTATTGAAATACCTTGTTGCTCCCAACGTACAGACTGATAAAATGCCCTCCATCTTCGTGAGGATAGCTCTGCTTCCATTCAGTCGTGTAATGAAGTCTGTTTGCAGACTTCTGAGACAACTCTAATAAGCTGTATTAAGACAGCAGAATTAGCCAAATACATCGAAGTATTTAAACTACTATTTTATGATTGTTTTCTTGGATGCAGGAAAATTACAGGGTTAGGCTAGCTGTAAGCAAAAAGCCACAAGATTAAAAAAAAAAAAGGTTTCATGGGGAAGAATACACATGCACACGCGCACACACACGCACACACGCATAAACCCACCCTAACAACTGATCAGCAACCGATCACTAAAATTTGTTATTAGCTGGCTACTCTTGATACTAGTTTAACCCTGCTTTAGAATGCTACATTGCCTTAAAAAAATCCTAATTCTTTGTTATCCATAATCTGAATACAAGCCCCTAACCCAACCCCCCCCTTTAAAAATTTGAGGTACATTCAATTATTGCATGATTTGGCTAAGGAAAAACCCTAACATTTTTAGCAAGCTTTTATGGATGGCAAGTCAAAGGAGTCAATATTTTAAATGCAAGATAGCAAATTTAAGGGTATATGTTTTAATTCGTTGTACTGCTCATGAAATGAACACCTGAACATGTGTCTAAATATTTCCTGCAGGTTAGAACACCCATTGTAGGGCCCTGTATTTTTAAGAACACAGAGTACATTTTGAAGGGGTAACATTTAATGCGATGCATGGTTTAGTAAAGAAACAAAAGATCTGTTATGCAGGTGGGCTGGCATATGTTTAGCAGAAGCCTACTGACAAGTTGGGGAAACCTGGTAATGAGCATACTTTTGAAGGGACAGGGCTCAATTTGTCCAGATCGTAAATCTCACCCCAGTGACAGCTTTGGTGCAGTAATCAGCATCCAAGGTGGGTCTGAGAGAGGATTTCCAAAGAATGTTCCTTGATTCTCCAAACATAACTGAGGCCAATCCATTCAAAGAGCAAATAAAGAAAATCCAGAGGTACCAAGACAACTGTTCTCTATAGGATACTAACAGGCTATGGCTATGATTCTAAGTTTAAATCCCCTTTTACTACCAGCAGGAGGTTGAAAGTGTTTCAATGTTATATAAACGTCTGAATCTAGAGGAGAAAAAATATGCACACTGGAATGATTTCTCCTTTAGGCTTCCAAAATTTAAGATTTTATAAATAAAACTAGTCAGTTTTATCTAAAGATACATGAAATCCATGTGAAAGGGGAGAGGAAATCCAAAGTTGAGTCATCCGGCAATTTAGGAGTGTGCCCCCTCACCTTAACTGAGCTCCCACATAAAGCTGAAAGTTGCTGAGGGAAGATTTGGTCGCCGACCACGGGCAGCGCTCTTAACTACGCCAGGAGGCCCCCAGTAGAGTGCGTCTTAAGGCAGAAGGCTAGAGCTGATTGCTTATCTCAGCACCCGGAGTTAGGTCCCAGCAGCCGCCGCTGCTCGCACAGTTACGGCTACCCCGCACGGAGAGCTGGCCTTGGTAGGATCAGACCCTCGACACCATCTCATGAATAAACTAGCTAGGGAGCTGAAAGGGTCAAATGGTACTGGTAGGTTTTGTCTTTGCTCTCCCTTGGGCATAAGCTGTATGTTTTGTTGGAAATGGAAAAGAGGCGGACTTGATCAGGAATCCGAGTAAAACCTGATCACGGTTTTTTTCCTCTCTTTCCAAACATTGTTTTTTTCTGGTAGTCTGATTTGTTATGAATTTCTCTCTCCCCTCACCCCTCTTAAAGTATTTAGCTGAAGAAGCTGGCAGATAGAGAGTGACAGACAGACAGGCAGCAGTGTGAGGCCACAGGAGAGCCCTTCTTCCAGAGCTGTCAGCCCATCCGTCCATCACTGAAGAAGAGCTTTGATTGCCTGGTTGTCAGTGGCTTCAAAGGCAGTTAGTCCATCTGGACCTTTCACGGTCTTATCAGCACCCTGAAAAGAGAGGAAATGGCCATTAATACTGAATGAGTCTGCACAACGCAGAGACTCCATCCCCTGCATAGGCTAATGTGTAGATCAAGAATCAAGAATCTCTATACTAATGGGGTCCCTTCTACTGGAAAGAAACCCCAAACATCTGGAAAATTTGCAGACTAAGTGGTGAAAATACCAGATTATTTTTCAGGCACCAGAAACTGTAAGCTACAAACATAACTTGACAATAATAAAGGCAACGACTGCCTTTCATTTATACTATCATGCATTCACTAAGCTTTAGAAAAGAGTTTCCCTAGGTGTAATATAAAATGGGGAAAATCACTTTTGCTAAAGGAAGTACTACTGTGACAAAATTACTTCTTTGCAAAACCTTGTGGAGAGTGCATTAATACTACACGTCTATTTCTACAATTCAGAGCTTACAAACCATTTACTTGAGACATGTTCCTAAAGAACGCTGTGTAACACCGAACATTCTACGTACAGAAACTGAGCAGTTAATGTTTGCCATGTGGGCTATGAAAGGAGGCTCCCTTCTGTATGCTAGGGAAATCCTCTCCGGCCTACTCCAAAGCTTTACCTGGACAGTGTGATTCTAGAATATCTTCCTTGCATCTTGGTGTTTTAATTCTGAGAATGTGTACGTACAGCTTTGTGTCTGTTGTTTTTAGCTGTCTTTACTAGAATGAAGCTCCAGGGGAGCATCTCCTCTGTGCTACTGACTACCGAGTTCCCAGTACCTAGAAAAGTGCCTAGTAACCGGGAGATGAATTTGCTCCCAAACCACATCTGAACCTTTTTAACTCCCAGAGACCCCAGGATCGCACCAGCTGAAGGTGCTCCTTGCTAGTTCCAGCCCCAACCAGTGTTTAGCCATTCAACAGCCGCTAGTGTCCCGCCCTCCTCCCCTGGCCAAATCTCCATTGTTCTTCTGTTCTAAGGCCTAGAGAATTCTCTAAACTTCACATAAACAGTCCTTTAAAGACCAACTCTAGTCAAACTCACCAGTCTCCTCTCTCATTAACCTCTCTGTGCTCTAATCCTATGGAACTTCTCATCATGCTCACATGCCATGTGCCATGTCGTTATACACGCCGGGTTCTAGACAGAGAATGCCTTACCCCTGTGCTCTGGGAGATTCATTCATTCAACAACAAGTATTTAGTGAATGTGTAGACAGTGTGTAAGGAGCTGAAGAATCCAAGAAAAACAAGATAGTCTGTCAGTCTGGCTAGTGTGGGAGACAAAGGAACCAATACGACAGAGGTGGACGAGAATCCTAGTGTTACGCACATGGATGAGAGCTCTGTTAGCCAAACCGGGTGATAGGAGGGTGTAAGGGAGAAAGGCTTCTAACGAGGCAGTGCTTGAGCTGGGTCTTGAAAAATAAGACCAAGCTGATCAGGTAAACCAAGAAGAGGACACCTTAGGAAGTGTTCCATTATTACAAAGTCCTCTTCAATATGATTATAAAAACCTTTATTTCCTCATTTTCTAATTGAATTTAACTGCTTCATGGAACACATGGAAATCCTAGTCATGTGGAAATCTGAGAGAACTTCAGTGGGTAAGTCCTCTATGGGCTGTGGCACAATAACTGGGATCACTGTATTCAAAACCATTTATTTGATCCCTGCTTTTTATGACGACTAGCATTATAAACTACAATTCTGCACTAACAAAAAAGTTTTATATATTTCAGTGAAGATCACTTGCTTTTAAGCTGCCAGAATGCATTTCCCTTCTTTTGATAACAGCATCCTAATTTCATTTTGAGGGTTCTTTGGACCCTACTGTGTGGAGTCCTAGGACTATGTAACTGAAAGGGCCATGTATTTTTCTCACTACGTGTCAAAGATTTATTTGACCTAGTCAGGACTCTCACTTCTGGATTTTGAATCTTAATAAGAAAAGAATCAGGTTCATTTATTCCTGTGGCATGACCCAGAGGAGATGACCGAGGAGCTTCTGCTACCTAGAGACCTGGAGCTGCTGGAGCTCCTCCCTCTTTTGAGCCTAGTCCTCCAGCTATCCTGTTGGTTCTGACTAGTCCAATATCTTCAAAAATTGCTTTTTCTACCTGGTAGAGTCAATTGCTGGCTTTTGTAGCAACAATAACAAAAATCTAGCTCATTTAGATAAGTCACTTTTTCTCCCTAATTTTAATAGACACACCACAGAACTCAAAATACAAAAGAACGCCACAAAACTCTTAATTCTATAGGTCACATACTTTTATTAACATTTTAGTGTTTGTCTACTCTTTTGTTCTAAACATGCATATATATAGGTATTTCTTTGAAAAATAAATGAGTAACCCTAGGAGAACCAGAGTAACTTTATCTCAGACAACAGAAAAGATAAACCAGTATTACTACCAAGAGGGGCATTTCATAAGATAAAAGGTTCAATATTCAGATTTCAAAAATGAAACTGAGAAAACAGTTCATTTATAATAGCATTAAAAACAATAAAATACTTAGAAATAAATCTAACAAAGTCAAACCAATTCTGAAAATGATGAACCAATTTTATTAATGTGGATAAGAATATTAAAATGATTTTTAGTGCTTAATGCAGTTACTAGCAAACTTATGTAAGTTAGTATATTTGACTTCACCCCTTCCTCGAGGAAAGCATTTTTAATCATTTGTTTTTAATTCTAGTGATTATTTTCATAGCTCTAAATAATACTCACATTACCATTTGCATTATTAACTTTGGATATTATCTTCTTACTTCCTGCCACATGGATGAGGCTTTAGCTCACCACCACCTTCTTCCCCAGACTGTCCTATTTCTTATATTTATAATATCAGTTTGTTTCTTTAGAGGTTTAAATAACTAGCATTTAAATTTATATTTCTTGTTCCATCAGTTCTGACAGTATCTCATCCCTCTACTTTATAAGATATTTTCTCTACTTTCCCATCATTCCCTGTACTTCTTCCCTTAAGCTTTTCTATTTTGTCAAGATCAATTTTTATATTCTGTTCTATAAGAACACTTTTGATTCTTTTTTACCTCTTATAGTCACCATGGTGTGTATTACATCCCCAGGACTACCTCTTTCAACTGTTAAGTGTGTATTTTTTGACCACCTTCATTCATTTTGTCCACTCCCCAACACCCCACTTCTGACAACCATCAGTCTGCTCACTCTATGAGTTTGGGGGTGTGTGTGTGTTTAAAGTCTCTGCATATAAGTGATTAAATAGTACTGGTCTCTGACTTATTTCACTTAGTATAATGCCCTGAAGATCCATCTATGTTGCTGCAAATGGCAGAATTTCCTTAATGGCTGAATAATATTCCTGTGTGTGTGTGTGCACATGATTGTGTATTATACACCACATTTTCTTTATCCATTTGTTGATGGACACTTAGGTTGTTTGGATGTCTTAGCTACTGTCAATAAATGCAGCAGTGAACATGGGGGCTGCAGGTATCTTCTCAAGATGGTGATCTCATTTTCTTCACATAATACCCAGAAGTGGAATTGCTGGGTCATACGGAAGTTATTTTAATTTTTTTGAGGAAACTCCATACTGTTTTCCATGGTGGTTATACCAATTTAAATTCTCACCAACAGGTTCCCTTTTCTTCCTATCCTTGCCAACATTTGTTGTGTCTTGTCTTTTTGATGACAGCCATTCTAACAGGTGAGAAGTGAGATTTCATTGTGGTTCTGATTTGCATTTCCCTGATGACTGGGGAAGCACCTTTACCCATACCTGCTGGCCATCTGTATGTTGTCTTTGGAAAAATGTTCAAGTCCTCTACCCATATTTTAATCAGATTGTGTTTCTTCTTCAACTGAGTTTTAATTCTTTATATATTTTTGGATATTAACCCCTTATATACTAGATTTGCAAATCTTTTCTCTCATTCCATTGGTTGTCTTTTCATTTTATTTCCTTTGCTGTAAAGAAGGCTTTTTGTTTGAAGTAGTCCCACCTACTTATTTTTGCTTTTTTTGCCTTTGCTTTTGGTGTCAAATTAAAAAAAAAACAGAGCCAACACAGATGTTAAGGAGTTTAACCCCTATGTTTTCTTCTAGGAATATTACAGTTTTCAAGTTTTATGTTCAAGTCTTTAATCCATTTTTAGTTGATTTTTATGTAAGGTGTAAGACAGCTGTCCAGTTTTCCCAACACCATTTATTGAAGAGACAACCATTTTCTGACTGTATGTTCTTGGTTCCTGTATAGTAAACTAGTTGACCATATACATGTGGGTTTATTTCTGGGTGCTCTGTGCTATCCCATTTATTTCCTGTGTGTGTCTGTTTTTATGCTAACACATTACTGTTTTGATTACTATAAGCTTTGTAATAGGTTTTGAAATTATGAAGTGTGATGCCTCCAAATTTGTTTTTCTTCCTCAAGACTGTTTTGGCTATTTGGAATCTTCTGTGGTTCCACATATGAAGTTGAGAATTTTTTCTTCTGTATCTGTGAAAATGCCACTGGAATTTTGATAGGGACTGCACTGACAGTCGATTATTTGGGGTAATTATGTGCATTCTAACAATATAAATTATTCTCTCAAACAGTCTAGTGTTAAGAGTATTAAGATTGGTAGGGTGGTTCCATCCTATAAGGCCATTTAGGGATATAGGTCCCTTTACCTATGTTATTGTTCTCATCGTCTGGCTCAAGCTGGCTCACCTCTACATGTGCTTGCACCATAATCTTTTCCTACAGATGTGTTCATTTTTCAGTTTTTTTCCATCATGGTAAAGAATACCACCACCATCTTCCAGGAAATGTGCAGACATCATATAATTTTAGTTTACTTCCCACATAATCAGTCACCAAGTCCTTAGAATAGACTATTCTTAACATTTCTCAGCTGTTCTTGCTACCATTACTTTCTTAGTTCAGGATTTTTATACAGAAATCCTAATTCAATAATTTCCTATCATTTCTCACTTTTTAAAAATATTTATTAGGCAAAGAGAGAGCACAAAGTGGGGGGAGGGGCAGAGGGAGAAGCAGATTCCCTGCTAAGAAGGGAGCCGGATGCCAGGCCTGATCCCAGGATTCTGGGATCATGACCTCAGCCAAAGGCAGACATTTAACTGAGCCACCCAGACAACCCTCTTTTTTCACTTCTTACACCATTTCAATTCAGATTCCATACACTTATTTGGGTGATGTCTGTTAAAATCCAAGTCTGATCATACTACCATACATACTACCTACCAAAAAACCTTAATGGTATCCTAACAGAAGAGAATAGAGATAAGTAATATGACAAATGAGGCATAATTTGCTATTTACCTGTCTAGTCATATTTCTTGCTAAATCTTTTCTAGTGTATGTTGTAGCTGTGAATAATTTTTTATCTTACCCTAATGCATCAAGGCCTCTCTTTGTCCCTGTGACTTTTCTAACATTGTTGTGTCTGTTTAGAATGGTCCCACAATTCTGTTACATTCCTGGACACAAGTTTCTAAGATTTAGCTCAGGTATCAACTGCTTTATGAATTACATTACAACTGCTTTATGAATTGTAGTGCCTAGTTGTAATGGCATCCTTATTTATAACATCATGCCCTTGACCTCCAGGACCACACTTGACCTCTTTTTCCTTCAAATCCCTACTATGTCACATATAAACTACTGCCACAGCAATCACAACACTTTAATGCACTGGTTTTCTGTATTTGTCTCCCTCTATTAGACTAGACTTTGCTCTCCCCTGCTTCAGAGGTTGAGAAGAAACTGAATCCCCAGATGCCTACAGAGCTACAGATGGCCACCTGACACAAATTTGGCCTCTCCCATGGAGGCCTTTTCTTCTTCAATAAAGCCCCAGGAGGACAGAGTCCTTAGCTCTTTCCTCTTGTTCCTACCCAAAACACAGACACAATGCCTGGAGGTTCAGCAGTCCTCTTGTGACCATAAGGTCTGGGGAAGATGGAGAAGGGAGTGTGGGATGTTGATGACACAGCACATCCAGCTGCCCAGCCTTGGACTACACACCTCAGACATCTTGTTATGAGTTACTTTCTTGGTTGAATCACTGTAGGAGGAGTTTTGTTACAGATGAACTCTATTTCTCTTTAGGCAGTTACCAGTCTTTAATTATATTAAAAGACCTGTCTCTCCCCAATTAGGCTTGGCTCCAGAAGGGCAGGGGTCTTTTTATATTCACCTTTGTACTTTTAACACCTACGATGATGCTTGGTGTGTAACAGTTGCTCAACAAAAATGCATACGTGGGTCACAGTGCAAGGGATTATTAGTAACATCAATCTTACCCTTAATGATCATATATATCCATCACATTAAAAGGAAAAAGACCTTTTCTACCATCTTATGTATATACATACCAAATCACGGTTAACTGCAAAATATTTACTTTGAATTAATTCATATGTATTTTAGAACAGTCCTGAGAAACTGCTCATTAAGAACTCCCTTATCTCATGATTTGGGGCATTTCTTTATAGTTCCATAGTAGTATGATAAAGTGCTCAGAATCTGGGAACTTTCAATTGTTTGAGTGTACACTTAAATAAATATTACCATTACCACAGAACTTATACAATTCAATTTTGAAATCTACTAAAAACAGTAACATTAAAAAATTATTCAAATATCTACATTTACACATGTTGTATAATGTTATTTACTGGTATAGGATTTAATAGCACATTTAATTTAATGTTAGGTTACTTTGTAGCAGTTTTGAGTTTTTATCTAATACTACAGATACATCATCTTTTTTTTCTTCACAGCAGCCCTGTAAAGTAGGTACTGTTCTTTTTTTATTTTGAAGATTTACTTATTTTTGAGAGAAAGAGAGAGTGAGAGAGCAAGCAAGAGTGGGGGAGAGGGGCAGAGGGAGAAGCACACTCCCTACCAAGCAGGAAGCCTAATGCAGGACTTGATCCCAGGACCCTGGATCATGATCTAAGCCAAAGGCAGATGCGGAACCAATTGAGTCACGCCGGCGCCCCGTTCTCTCTTTTTAATAAGAGATTTAACTCAAAGCTCAGAGAGGTTAAGAAACTTGCCCAAAGTCAGTTAGCAAGTTAAAGAAACTAGAGCTTTCTGACTATACATTTTGTGTTCCATGCTATCTTTAGTTAAAAATGACCTATTTATTATTAAAAAACTATATTTTATATTATTATTTAAAAAAAATATTATTATTTTAGACTTTTCTCCTAAAAACATCAGGGTGAGACCCAGATTGAAGAATATAATTTATTAACTTTAAATATTTTTGTGCCTCCTACAGGAAAATGAAGAACTTTATACAATTATGTATACAGTATGTCAACTGCTGAACACTTTCAAGCTAAAAACATTGTTACAGATAATCAATTCCTAAGACTATTCAATATCTATTTATGAAGTTTTCTATTCGTTGCTAGACATAGTTTTGGTAACATTTTACCAGAGCACAGACATCTCATCCCCCCCACCCCGGCCCCAACACATTGCTTATGGCTGCTTTTGTGCTACAACAGCAGAGCTGAGCAGCTGTAACAGAGACCATGTGCCCTGCAAAGGTTTATGTATTTATTTATTTATTATTTGGTCTTTTACAAAAAATGGTTGTCAACTCCTATTCTGGGGCATTAAAGAGAACAAGAAGCCGATTCTCTGGCATTTTCACAACCTGGAGAGGACAAAGGAAAGGCTCACTATGCAAAACATGACTCTGTGGCAAGGACAGGCATACCTCATTTTAATGTGCTTTGCTTTATCGCACTTCAGATACTTTTTTTTTTTTTTTTTTTTTTTAAACAAATGGGAGGTTTGTGGGAACCCTGGATCAAACAAGTCTATCAGTGCCATTTTTCCAATAGCATTAGTTCATTTCACATCTCTGTGTCACATTTTGGTAATTCTTGGCGATATTTCAAATTTTTTTCATTTTCTATTTTGGTGATCTCTGTGTGTGATCTGTGAGTGATCTGTGATCTTTGATGTTCCCACTGTAACTGTTTTGGGGCACCATGAATTGTGCCCATAAAAGATGACGAACTTAATCGATAACCGGTATGTGCACTCTGACTATTCCACTGACTGGCCATTTCCCCGCCTGTCTCCCTCTCCTCCAGCCTCCCTATTCCCTGAGACACAGTATGATATTAAGCCAATTAATAACCTTACAGTGGCCTCTAAGGGTTCCAGTGAAAGGAAGAGTTAGGTGCATGTTGCTCATTTGAAAGGTGGTGGTATGAGACGATCGGAGCCTACATGATGAGAGGCAGGAGGTGAATGATGTCGGCACGGCCACCGCCACAGCATCAGGCTACTACTGACCTTCTGCGGACAGTCAGGAGGAGGAGGATCATCTGAATCTGGACTGTGGCTGAGCGAGGGTAACTGAAACTGTGAAAAGTGAAACTCTGGATGGCGGGGTGGGGGTGGGGGGACTATTGTGCTGGCTCCGTGCTGCAGGAGAGAACACTCACCAGGCTTACATGTGAAGGAACTTGCTCAAAACCACAAAAGCTATTAAGAAGCAGAACTGAGAGCTAAACTGGGCGGGGCGGGGTAGGGGGGTTTTGGTGTGGAACCAGCAGAGCCCCAGTATACACCCCTGACAAAAACTATTCAATAATGACTCTAGACTAAAAGATCTAAATGGGAAAAAAACAAGGAGCTTACCATGGGCATATCTGTGTATGAGACTCAGGAAACATTAAACAGTGTAACAATTGATTTCTTCATTTGAGGCAGTAAAATTTGCGGCCGTTTTTATGAATTCTGGCAATTCAGAAAGGCATTGCTTAGTTCTTTGAGAGTCATCTGTCCTAAAGCATTTTTAAAGCCAGACTTGCCCCTGGAACAGAACTTGGGGGTTCTGAGCAATCACAGAATCTGTGCTTGAGGGTATGTAAAGCTGTCTAGGTTTTACTGGGGGTGGAGCAAGGAGTAATTAGAGTGAAAAATGGTTCTACCTGCAAGCATGGACTTGTCTCTGCTGAGAAGGGGGACTTCCCAATCTCTGGCTCTTATCCATTAGATTCTCCGTTCAGCAGCAAAATCTGTACCACAGACACTTTGAAAACTTGACAATGCTGGTATTTGAGAGGGCTATTCAGTTTTTATCATTAATGGCTGCTGCATTTAAAAGATACAATGCCAATATGTTTAGCAAAAACATCAATGTTATAAGATGGTCTTCTAAATTTTCTTAAACTGATGTTTAGTGTTTTTGACTCTTTAGACCAACTGTACATAAAACACTAATAGCTTCACTTCCTTTTTATAAGAGGAAGGTATCTCATTTGTCCTATTCAGGAGCAGACAGCTCAGTTGTCTGCAACAGCGAGGAGTCACTACAATTAGTGACTCACCTGTGACTGCACACAGGTGATCGCACAACCGGCGGTCACCTGTCATACGGTTATAGCAGATATGTCCTGCTAAGGAGGGAACTTCGCTGACAAAGTGAAGCAGAGAAATCATGGAAAACAAAAAAAGCCCAAATTTCTTTGGCTTTCTTCCTCTCAGATACAGCTTACTGTGCTAATTACAACTAGTAACAAATGACCGTGTATAGTATCAACTGAAATATGCTGTAGGTTTGTTAATTTAGGAAAACTGTGATTACCATGTTTTAAAAACTTGGATTACATTTTCAATTTACGAGATCTTCATTCTCACATGCGAGGGTACAACTTTTTCTATTTATTTAAAAGAATTCTTATTTTCACAGGAAGTTGAGTGGTCATTTTTAATAGCGATGTGTACATGGGGACAAAATACGAACACACACCAGATTAGATGACTCAGCTTAGCCGTCTACAAAATTATAGTAGACTTAACATCTTTGAAAGAGGAATAGAATGTAAACATTTAAATATTTCCCTTTTCACCACACTGGCTTATTTAGAAGTGGTTTTCCTTAGGATTAGGATACAAGGATACTTCTTAAAATCCAATTATCAATTATATAAATAAGATATTGCATAAATTACAAGGAATTTTAGTATTAATATAGAAATGTTGCTATATGTTAGATAATATATATTATAACAATATTATAGGAAATGCCTAACATGACAGCGTATTAATGCTACAGGCAAACTTTCTCTCAGAAAATTAAGATACCAAATTATATGTATACCAAAATATATGTAGCTGTGGGAAAGAAATGAATTTTGGACTTATGAGAGTCCACTGGCTAATAATATAATTCAAGAGTATCATTTCATGATTAACTCTCTTCTAAATAATGTCTTCATGAAACAATGCTATTGATGAGATTTTAGTCAGGAAGATCAGTAGTAAACAAGGAAAATTCCAGATCACTGTCCTATAAGCTCTTGTTTGGCTCCATTAACTGATAATAAAAACTTTTCAACAAATAAGTATTAACATAGGTGAATAAAAGTACCCAGAATGATAGATACATTCTTAACTTTTATCAGTTAGGAAAGATCACTTTCCCACTGAAGGCTGTTTTAAAATGATGTGTGCTATAAATTCCAAACTACTCATGAGCTAGAACAGGAGTGTGCAAACTATGACCCAGATGCGTGTTTTTGTAAGTAAAGTTTTACTGGAATGCAGCCATGCCTGCCCTTTCTCTATGGCAGCTTTTTTACAACTACAGTTGACACACAATGTTACGTAAGTTTCAGGTACACAACATAGTGACTGGACAACTCTATACATCATGGTTTGCTCACCGCAAGTATAGCTACCACCTGTCACCATACAACCCTATCACAATGCCACTGACAATATTCCTATGCTGTACCTTTCATCCCCGTGACATATACATTCCATAGCCGGAAGCCTGTACTCCTATTCCCCTTCACCCATTTTGCCCATCCTCCTCCCCCCTCCCCTCTGACAACCACCATTTGTTCTCTGTAATTATGGGGCTGTTATGCTTTCTGTTTTGCTTCTTAGATTCCACTTATGGTATTTGTCTATGATTTCACTTAGCATTAATACCCTCTAGATCTGTCCATGTTGCAAACGGCAAGATTTCTTTCCTTTTTATGGCTAATATTCCATTGTGTGTGTGTATGTATCCTTTATCCATTCATCTCTGTATGGACCGTAGACTGCTTCCATATCTTGGCTATTGTAACTAACGCTGCCACAAACATAGGAGTGCACATACCTTTCTGTATTAATGTTTGAGTCTCCTCTGGGTAAATACCCAGTAGTGGAATTATTGGATTATATGGTATTTCTATTTTTAATTTTTCTAAGAAACCTCCATACTATTTTCCACAATAGCTGTACTAATTTATGTTTCCACCAATGGTGCACAGAAGTTATTTTCTTTCCATGTCCTTGACAACACCTGTTATTCCTTATATTTCAGATACCAGCCATTCTGACTGGTATAAGGTATTGTTATCTCATTGTGGTTTTGATTTTACATTTCTCTAATGATTAGTGATACTGAGCATCCTTTCATGTGTCCGCTGGCCAGCTACACGCATTCTTTGGAAAAATGTCTATTTGATTATTTGGGTGTTTTTGGTGTTAAGCTGTATGTTTATATAATTTGGATATTAACCCCTTATTGAATATATAATTTTTAAATCTCTCTTTCGGTAGGCTGCCTTCTCATTTTGTTAATGGTGCCCTTCACTGTGCAAAGGCTTTTTATTTTGGTGTAGTTCCAACAGTTTATTTTTGTTTCCCTCGCCTTAGAAAAATGTTGCTAAGGCCAATGTCAAAAAGATTACTACGTTTTTTTCTGGGAATTTTCAAGTCCCACTTACAGGTCTTTACTCCATTTTGAGTTTACTTTTTGCACTTAAGAAAGTGGTCCAGTTTTACTCTTCTGTAATTGTGCAGTTTTCCCAGCACCATGTATTGGAGAGACTTTCTTTTCCTCATTGTATATTTTTGCCTCCTCAGTCATAGGTTTATTGACCATATCAAGCACGGGTTTGTTTCTGGACTATTCTGTTCCACTGAACAGAATGTGTATTTCTGTGACAGTGCCATAGTGTTTCATGATAGCTTTGGAGTATTTATCTTGAAATCGGGTCATGATGCCTCCAGCTTTGCTCTTTCTCAAGAATGCCTCGGCTACTCAGGTTTTCTGTGATTCCATACAAACTCCTGTACTTGTCTCGGTTTGTCCATGGCTGCGTTAGAGCTCCGGTAACCACGTCAGCTGCAAAGTCATTCGTGACTGTAAGAAAACGGGTGCCAACCTCTAGACTATAGGATATATATTTTTTATCACCTTTTAAATATCCCTTTTACTCCTCAAATTTCCTGGTTGAGATTTTTTTAGGGCAAAAACCCAACCAAACAAAAAACCTTATTCAACTGAGAAAATTACAATTCAAAACAATATATACTTCAACAGTCTGTTTTGCTTTGATAAAAACAAGCTGACGTCGATGAGGCTTGGCCTTTTCATGGACTGCTGTGCTGTCTTGGTTGCTGCTTCTCTACGCAGAAGTTTGTTTCACACTCTTGCTCGGGCTGCTTCCTCCCCTGCAACTGCTACATTTCCCAGGATGCCTCTTGAGCCTGCATTTTAACCTGTTTCACCTGTGTCCTTTCCCTGGTCTCTTCTCCCCAGTTTTATATAATGTTTTTCATGTACTCCTTTCCATCTTATAGGTTGTTATTTAGTAATTCTATAGTAGCTTATTTTTTTAACTTCAGTGTTTGCTTTGTATTTTCATATTCATTTAGATTTATTCACAGATTAATTTCTTGATTCTGATCCTTCTTGCATCTCAGTTTTTCTCTTTGGGTTGAAATCTGTTTCTTCCTGAAGTGCATCCAAATCTTCACTTGTTTGTTACTCAGGATGCTCACCACTTCTGGGCTTAGAGCAGTCTTGGATCAGTTCCTACCTTTTCAATACTCTCTTGCTCATTTCAGGGGACGTTTTCTTCTTCAACCCCAACCCCTCTGCTTTCTTTGTCTCAAGGATTCATTATAACTTCTCTAATGGAGCCCTGCTTATGTCCCAAAGCAAATATTGATTCATTCATTTTAAAAACCATGTTTCTGTCATAGGAGGGAAAAAGGGGATGCCATGGCATGTGCTCGTACCTCAATCTTGAAGTGGAAGTTCCACATATATTGATCTTTTTAAAACAATTATGACTAGTTCAAAAATAAAAGATTGGGCCAAATAACTTTATCTACAGAAATAAATGTGTTTCATTCTTGTAACTGTCCCTGCCTGTAATTCTGATAGGGAAAGAACATGGACTTCTGAGTCATAATCCTGGAACAAATCTCAATTCCATTATATTTTGTTTAACACTGGGTAGATACTTAACCGTCGTGAGCCAAATGGTTTCCTTATCCATAATATGGAGATGATTATACCTATATATTTGGGTTGACAGAAATTAAAGGCGGTAAGATAAACAAAGTGCTTGTACATATTATGTTCTCCACAGATGTTAGCTTCTTCTTTTGCTATATGGACGATCAAGAAGTAAAAGTTTCTAATTCCCACTTGGGTAATAAACTTCATCTTCCATTGCATTAAATTAGAAACAAAAAAACTTGTCCAGTAAGTGATCTAGCATATCACATAGTTTGATTTTGAATGTTCTATTAACTTTCTAACTTTCTAACTAACTACTGCTTTCTTCCCTCTTTCTTTTGTTTTTGTGGCTTTTCTTTCTTTTTACCCCTATTAGTTGTAATCATACTGTGTTTTCAACTTCATTTACTTTGGCTTTTTTCCTATACTAATGATATACCAGCGGGATAATATATTAAAAATGTCAATTTGGTCAACTTTTCAAACTAAGTACTTTTAAAATGGATTCATAATAATCGATAAGGATTCAAACTTTTGACAAAAGGCAGAACCAGATTTCATAATAGAAACATTGATTTTAACAACAACAACAACAACAAAAGTGCTCTGGAATAGCCTTATTTTAGCAACTAAGGATTTTTGAAAGAGCACAATCAATTTCCAAAAAAGTATTTGGCTAACAAAACTATAGGGTATCCATTAAAGAAGCTTATGCAATAATAAAAAATCAAACTAATTTTGAAAAAGCAGGACTGAATTTTACTATGCTTTCATAAAGGTTAAAAAAAAAAAACCTTTCATCTAAAATACCAGCTCTGCATGGGTACAATTCATCTGCCATTAACAGAGCTGTCTGAACGTCACTTACCTTCAAAAATCAAGGCTCAGACACAAACAAAAGAACAGTATTAGAGTCACAAGTGAAAGAAAAAAAAAGCTAGTTAAAAGTCAAACAACGAACTTACAATCAATAATGTAGCAACACTGTATATAATTACAGAGACCCTTCTAAGAAAACATATTAGGGCCTAATGTACATGCAAATCAAGGCAGAAGCTGGAATCTTACAGCAATGTCTCAATGACCTGGAGCATCATGCTTTGGAAGTAAGGAATACCAACAATGGTTTGGGACTTCTCTAGCAAAACAGTAACTGTTTTGTTTCTCCCGTGGAGAAAGTGGCTTATCAGAAAGAAACAGAGTATGAGATATGGCTAAAAAGAAAGAACATGCTTAGGAGCATCTCATTTAATGATCACAGAGCCTCAGCTGAAAAGGATCCCTTTTTAGTTTTTTAATTAAGTTTTTATTAGGGTGTTTTTATTTTCAGAGAACAAAACCTGAGCTGCATCAAAAAATATCAGGGAAAGAGAGTCAAAGGAGGGGGGGGGAAGAAATCTTGTTTTATCTCTTATTCTGACTTACGAATTTATATTTTGGTTTGGAATTGACATATAACATTTGTATTAGTTTGCTTTGATACATGCATATATTGCAAAATGATTATTACACTAAAGTTTAGTTAACATCTATCACCTCCTCACATAGTTTTTTTTTCTTGTGATGAGAACTTTAAGATTTACTCAGTAATTTTCAAATTTATAAGACAGTATTACTACTGTTTCTTTTACTATACACTTAGCAGACAGGTTGAGGCCAGGGGAATTAAATTAAGTCCATGCTGAGGAACAGAGCTGAGAAGCAAAGAGAAATCAGATCCTGGTAATATGGCTTAAGCCCCAGGGTCAGGCTGTGTGCCTCAACTGTAGGTATGTGAGTCAGCAAGATCTTTTTACCGTTTTAAGGCTTATCTGGCTAGATTTAGTTACGTGTAATATAAAGAATTCTAACTAATAAAATATTGGAATTACATAAATCTTTAACAAACTGTAAATTAATACTTGTAGCCTGTGACAAACAGTTCTGAATATGGTAAGCAAAAATATTCTCCCAGGGATGAAATGGTCCAGTAGTTTTCAAAGGTACTTTTTTTTAAAAGGAGAAAAATAAGGTATTTTTATTCTGTGCTTCCCATAGCAAGGGAGTCAGCCACCAAGCCTTGCATTTTGGCAGACTCAAAGGCAGGTGGGGCAAGTGAAACTGCTTCACCGAGTAGTGATAAAAGGAAGACTTTCCGAAGCTGTCAGCTTTCAAAAGAATCTTTCCATGGGTGTGAGGGAGGAATGGACAGGGAGGAGGAAGACAGAGTGACTAGAAATCTCTGTGAGCACATCCTACCACAGATTCTGGATCCACTGCAGTGACCAAGAATGATTATTTTCATTTGTTTTGGCTTTGGGAGAACTACATCATTCATATCAGTATAATGTGTAGTATCTAAAAATTACTGTTGATTTATACCCCCTCTGCCAAAATAAAAACCCAACCCTAAGCCAGTAACAACCACACACTTAATGAAATTTAGTAATGGTGTTTAACATGCAACTATGGGGAAAAAACCCCTAATTTTAGAGAACCTAAATTAACTGCATTCAGAACAGTTTAAATCCTTAAAATCTTCAAAAAATTATCAATAGAGTTAAGAGACAAATGTGCTAGCCTTCTTTCCTAATTTTTTTAAAAATCTATGAAGCATAAAATCCTCTTCAGTCTTAGTTAAAATAGGAGCTACTATTTATTGATCGTTTTTCAGGTACTGTGGCAAAATACTTTATACACATTTACTCATTTCTGTATCTTTCTTCTTTAGCAGGACTTATTTTAAAATCCCAAGTGAAACGCTACAAACAGTATTTTCTAGAGTATGCCATAAGATGATAAGCTTGGGATTAATACTGGTGCCCTGTTTTATAAAGATCTTGTCTTCCATCATTTGCAACTGACTGGTTTGTTGAGACTGGAATCTGAACTTCATCTTAGAGTTAACACTGGAAAATTCCAAACTTACCAGGACCGCAAGCATATCAAGACACCAGATGACTTGGAGGGCCCTTATGTACAGCAAATTGCCCCTAATAATCTCACTTGTATGTACAATAGAAAATGAAGCTTACACATTTCATACCAGGGCTACTCAAAGTGCGGTTTGTGAACTTGGCACCAGTCTGCAAACTTAGTAGTCTAGGACATTATCTATATCACTAAGTATAATGCTTAGTTCAGCTAACTTGTTTTTTCATAGCAAGATATTTTTTTTTTTAAGATTTTATTTATTTATTTGACAGACAGAGATCACAAATAGACAGAGAGGCAGGCAGAGAGAGAGGGGGAAGCAGGCTCCCTGCTGAGCAGAGAGCCCGATGCGGGGCTTGATCCCAGGACCCTGAGATCATGACCTGAGCCGAAGGCAGAGGCTTTAACCCACTGAGCCACCCAGGTGCCCCATAGCAAGATATTCTTGATGAAGGAGACTGGACTGATTTAGAATTTAGCCCAAGCTCCTTATCCATCATGAACTGGTAACAGTTTGTGAACCAGCTATTTGGAATAACACTTGTTCTAGACCTCAATTTTAAATATCGCCTCTAGTTTTTTATCCCTGATGCCACACACAATTTAACTGACCAATCATAAACTTAGCCTAAACAGTCAAAAAGTAATAGAAAAAAACAATAAAAAGTAGCAACTGAGATAAAAAATACTAGGACACCTAGGAATAAACCTCACCGAAGAGGTGAAAGACCTGTACTCTGAGAGCTACAAAAACCGATGAAAGAAACTGAAGATGACACAAAGAAATGACAAGACATCCGATGCTCATGGATTAGAAGAAATATTTGTTGAAATGTCTTTACTACCAAAAACAATATACCCATTCAATGCAATCCCTATCAAAGTATCAACAGCATTATTCACAGAGCTAGAACAAAGAATCCTAATATTTGTATGGAACCATGAAAGACCCTGAATAGCCAAAGCAGCACAGAAAAAGAAAAACAAAGCTGGGGGCAACCACAACTCCAGACTTCAAGTTATATTACAAAGCTGCAGTAACCAAAACAGTATGGTGCTGGCCCAAAAATAGACATACAGATCAACGGATCAGAATAGAATACCCAGAAATGAACCCACAACTATATGGACAATTAATCTCGACAAAGCAAGAGAGACTATCCAATGGGAAAAAAGACAGTGTCTTCAACACACAGTGTTGGGAAAACTGGACAGTAACATCCAAAAGAAAGAAACTGGACCACTTTATTATACCATACATAAAAATCAATTCAAAATGGACGAGAGACCTAAATGTGAGACCTGAAACCATAATAATCCTAAAAGAGAACACAGGCAGTAATTTGACACTGGCCATAGCAACTTTCTAGATATGTCTCCTGAGGCAAGGGAAGCAAAAGCAAAAATAAACCATTGGGACTACATTAAAAAGGTTCTGTACAGCAAAGGAAATGATCAACAATGCTAAAAGGCAGCCTACAGGATGGGAGAAGATAAAGAACTTACAAAACCTCAAACCCAGAAAACGAATAATCTTGACTAAAAATGGGCAGAAGACATGAGCTAACATTTTTCCAAAGACAACATTCAGATGGCCAACAGACACATGACAGGTGATGTTAAACGTCTTTTCATCAGGGAAATGCAAATCAAAGTTACAATGAGATATCACCTCATACCTGTCAGAATGGCTAAAACTAACAACACAAGAAACAACAGGTGTTGGCGAGGATGTGGAGAAAGGGGAATCCTTGCACACTGTTAGTGGGAAAACAAACTGGTGCAGCCACTCTGGAAAATGGTATGGAGGTTCCTCATAAGTTAAAAATACAACTACCCTATGATTCAGCAAACTGACTACTAGGTATTTACCCAAAGAATACAAAAATACTAATTCAAACCGATATACACACACGATGTTTACAGTGGCATTATCTACGATTGCCAAATTATGGAAACAGACCAAGTGTCCATCAACTGAAGAATGAATAAGGAAGATGTACACACACACACACACACACACACACACACACACGGTGGAATATTACTCAGCCATGAGAAGAATGAAATCTTGCATTTGCAACAATACAGATGGTGTTAGTATTATGCTAAGCGAAATGAGTCAGAGAAAGACAAATACCATGATTTCACTCATTTGTGGAATTTAAGAAACAAAAACAAATGAGCAAAGAGGAGAAAAAAGAGAGGCAAACCAAGAAGTAGACTCCTCACTACAGAGAATAAACTGCTGGGCTATCAGAAGGGAGGAGGGTCCTGGGATGGGGGACATCGGTGATAGGGATAAAGGAGCACACTTGTGGAGAGCACCAGGTGTTGTATGCAGGTGTTGAATCGCTATATTGTACACTTGAAGCTAATATTACACTGTACATCAACTAAGTGGAATTTTAAATAAAAACTTAAAAACAATTAGCAATTGACCTCACCTTTGACAGAAGCAATTTCACACAGGAAACATGACCTTCATAGACAGCAGACAGAAGAGGGGTAATATGATGTTTATCTGGAGCCTATGAAATAATGAGATAAAAAACTTTATTTTTCATTTCTCCCTTCCTTCTAGATTTATTTAGAGAACTATCAATGTTTTCCTATTTGTCTTGTTACACAAAATTGCTTCATAGCTACAAGTTTCCCGCTATTTAGACAGCGGCCAAGGCCCAAGCCCATAAGAAATATCTCCTTGGGTATCAGTGCAGTGAAGTACAGGGCACAGGGTTTTGACCTCAACTCAGACCTTGACTCTGCCACTTACTGTACTGATTATTTAACCTCTTTGAGCCCCAAGTCCTCACTATTGTAGGAATGCCAGTGAGGTCCAAGAAGGGAAGAGGTGGGTAGAGATTAGCTGCTGTAGAGGTAAAAGACTGCCACAATGGGGCCAGGTGACACAGTGTCCCCTGTAATGTGTAAAGTGTATCTCACTTGTTATCATGGTTACTGAAACATTTGTCCAAAACTCTGAAAAGCTGTAAAAGGCAAGAGCCGGGAGATGACTGCTCTCGTCTGACCTTCTGCCTATTGACCTTTGTCCAAAACTCCAATCTGGATTTATCCTAGGACTGCAGAGTCCTCCACTGCATGATAGCCATTTGCTACCTGTAGTTGTTTTTTTTTTTTTAAAGATACTTTTTAAAAAAAATTTATTTTTATTTCTTTTCAGCGTAACAGTATTCATTGTTTTTTGCACCAC
>PISX010022822.1:0-30959 GCA_004024625.1 Mellivora capensis
AAAAAACACTATCTGTTGACAACCTCTGAGATCTCAGTTTGAGGAGGAGAGATGGGTACATTTTTACTGACTATGGTGAGAGCAGGTCATGCGTCAGCCCCTTATAGATCATTTATATATTGGAGACAATATTTGGTTGTTTTTCCCTAAGCAGGTGTCTTGAGCATATCCCAGGAACTGCAGAAACCTTGGGATATAAAAGCTGAATAAATTATAGTCCTTGTTCTGGAAGAGGCCATAGCTTTTGCCAACAGTGACAAACACACAAACAAATCACGGCAAGTGAGCTAACGGAAGCGTATACAAAGTACCAAAGTCTGACTTACATAAGATCAGGTTTGAAGTCATCCTGATAACATCGTTACTTTGGGTTTTTGGTGGTTTTAAGGTGTTATTTATTTATGTAAGAGAGAGCACAAGCAGGGGAAGAGATAGAGGGGCAAGGAGACTCCTCATTGAGCAGAGAGCCTGATGCGAGGCTTGATCCCAGGACCCTGAGATCATGACCTGACCCAAATTCAGATGCTTAACTGACTGAGCCACCCAAGTGCCCCTAATAATGTTACTTTGAATGGCATGCGGTCTCGTGTGCTTTCTGGATTTGGGAGGAAAAAGTGAGAGCCTTCATGAGAATATTTGATATGCATGTCCCAGAAAGGAAGAGAGTTGAGAGCCACTATTTTAAGTAGAGAGTCCAGGAGCACCTAGGTGGCTCAGCTGGTTAAGTATCCAACTCTTGGTTTCAATTCAGGTCATGATCTCAGGACATGAGATCAACCCAAGATGGTCTCGGCATGGAGTCTACTTGAGATCCTCTCTCTCTTCCTCAGCCCCTCCCCCAACTCATAGCTGTGTGCTCACTCTCCCTCTGTCTCTCTCAAATAAATAGATAAACAAAGCCTTAAAAAGAAAATAAAAAGAAGGTGGGGTGCCTGGGTGGCTCAGTGGGTTAAAGCCTCTGCCTTCGGCTCAGGTCATGATCTCAGGGTCCTGGGATCGAGCCCCGCATCAGGCTCTCTGCTCAGCAGGGAGCCTGTTTCCTCCTCTCTCTCTGCCTGCCTTTCCGTCTACTTGTGATCTCTTTCTGTCAAATAAACAAAAAAAATCTTAAAAAAAAAAAAAAAAAAGGAGAGAGTCCATGAAGGTTTTTCAGCAGGAGAACGACATATGAAAGGCTACGTTTCATAAAATCATTTTGACATTATTGCAGGTCATGTATTTGCTGAATCAGAGATAGTATGGCCTGTTGAGTAAAGAACGACTTTTGGAGCCATATTTGCAGAGGTCACATTCCAGACCCACCATTTTCTACAGAATGAGTCACGGAAGTTTCTGATGAAATCGAGTATCGGACTGGGCATCCTGCAGGTAAGACTAATGATCTGTTAACTGAAGCTTACTAAATAAGCATATTGAGGAAGAAAAGAGATATACAGTTAGCTAGCTGAGCAGAGCAGAACCTAACTGAAGGCCAATGTGCCCCCTCCATCATTTGCTCACAATCACATCTCACTCTCTCCAAAGCAAGTCATATTGGCACTCCGATAAAAAGCTTGTTGAGAAAGAGGCTTGATGAATTCGTACCCAATCAGCAGACTATTTTCAGTTCTATAATTCCATACCACTCTCTTTGTGGTCTTTGAACCAAGTTCATTTACAGCATATGGAACAACAATAGTAAGTACTCCCAGCCCAGCAAGAAGAAATAAAAAATAGCTTAAGCTCTTGTAAATTTCCAATACCAACTGAACACCCTCATTGTCTGGGCCACTCGGCTCCCATTGCCTGTTACCCAGTACAGTTCAGTGCATCAGTCCATAAAGCAAACACAGCCCTTGCAAAGAGATGCCCACAGTGTGCCTTTCCTTCCAAGAATCAGGGTGATAACCTGCTGTGTTGTAATATACCACAAGACCTAGCAGGTTGCTCTGGGCACCATAATGAAGCAAAGGGGGGAAACTGTGGGTTCTCATGAAGACATAAGCGGCATGTTAGCCATTTCCAGTTGATTTTCCTCTCTTTCTTCTGTGATTTAAGACAATTTTATGGTTGTATTGGTGAGTTAAACTTATGAGACCATTCAGTTGCGGCAAATGGTGTTCTAGAGAACCCCTAATAGACAACAGCTGCAAATAGTATGTGACACACATACATGTGTTTTTTTCTTGTTATTGACAATTTCAGTTTTAAAAACTCATTTCTGCTTAGGGTAGAGCAAAGAGGATCCAGTATCTGCATTTTTTTTCTCTGCAATTTATAATATCTATTCCGGAGGTCACCAAAATCTATGGGGGAGTTATGGTTTGGCAATATGCTAATTCTTAAAGCTCAGTATTGAATTTATATCAGAGGTAATAACATCTGTAAAAAGAGGTCAGAAACAAGGAGGGAATTATATAATGCCTAAGAGATAGCAGGCTCATGGCCAGTGAAAAACAGAGTAAGAATTGAAGACATATGTGATGATACACGTGTGTACCCAACTCCATAAACATCCATCCAGTTTTTCCTTTTTTCTCTCAACAATATATATTAAATTCCTACTGGCACTCTGGAAAATTGTGGAGATTGGAGGGAACTGGTAGTTTCTGCCCTCAGGGAACTAATAATAGTCTGGTGGGAAAGACAGGCACACAGATAATTATGATCCAGTGTGATCAGGGACATTTGTCAAGACATTTTCAAAGTATCATGGAATGCTCATTACAACATTATTCACAAAGAAGTGAGCAACTGGAAATGACTTAAATGTGCACCCGTAAAAACTAGCAAAGGAATGGATTCATAAACAGAGTGCGAGGCAAGTGTTAAAATGGCACCTGGATATTTCCGTTGACACTAGAAGACATCTGTGACACTATGATGAGTGAGCAAATACAGGCAAGAGAGCTACATCATAGTGGATCCCATTTTTATGTAGCTGTCACATTCTCCTAAAGGTATCTATCTATACATAGGACACATGTGTGGGTGGAGGTCATTTCAGTAATTTTTATGTCCTCTATATCCCTATCTAGAATGTTCTCCTCTTCAGAAAATAATAATCGCATGTCAATTTTCCCAAAGGCAAAATATTTTCAAATAGTAAACCGCAGCGGAGAAAGAGGAAAGAAACGCATTTTCACAGAAGAGGTAACACTGGATCTGGTTTGTCCAGATTGAGTGGGAGTTCGCCATATGCAGTAAAGAAAGGAAGGAGGTGATAGGAAAAGCGTAAGTAGATGCATTTGCAAAATAACAACGTCATAGAGCATGTAATGCCTGAAGAAGAGCAAAGTGATTTGACGCTCTGCAGCCCTAAGCCATACGGAAGGTAAAATGGGAGTAAAGCCACAAAGTGGTTTGCTCCTGTGTCGGCAGACCTTTGGAACCAATGCTAAGGAGACTGGAAACCATTTTGCAAGTCGTGGAGGCCCCATATAAAATCCTCATGCAGGGGTACGACCAACCAGCAAGTCTCACTGGAGCTAAAGACTCAGATACTGGGGGTAAGTGGTGGGAGAAATGGCCCAAAGAGCAGACTGATTTCCAAAGTCAAGGAAGACTACCTTTGCCTTCACTTTGGAAGAGTGGATAAAAACATCTTGATTGGGGGGCCTCGGTGGCTAGGTCAGTTACGTGTCTGACTTTGGCTCAGGTCATGATCTTAGTGTCCTGGAATGGGGCCCTGAGTCAGGGGTCCACGCTTGGTGGCACGGGGAGTCCTGCTTCTCTCTCTTTCCCTCTGCCTCTGCCCCTCCCCACACTCATGCTCACGTTACTCTCTCTCTCTCTCTCAAATAAATAAGTAAAATCTTTAAGAAAAATTTATTTAAGGCCAAGGGAGTAAGGAAGGAACAAGGAAACAGATATGGGGAAAACTGTCAATGAAAGAAGATTCTGAAAAAAGAAAATCTGAAAATAGGTGTGGGGAAAAATTTTTATACATTATAGAATATATTGTTTCCCACCAAAGGTGGCCTACTATGTACACTTTCTGCACCATGTGTTCCATCTCTTTTTAAATTAGCATTATTTATAGTGTAATTTATATTCAATAAATTTCACCAATTTTAATTTTACAATTCAGTGAATTTTGACAAATGGATCCAGTGCTGTAAAACCACTACGATCATAATATAGAGCATTATTACCATCACAAAAATCCCCCTCATTCTGTTTTGCTGGCAACTCCCTCCCCACCCTAGCCTACAGCAACCAGTGATCTTCTTTTTGTCTCAATAGTGTTGTCTTCTCTGGAATTTCATAAGAATTGATTCATACAGCATATAAGCTTCCTGTCTGGCTTCTTTCACTTAGCATAATGTTTTTGAGAATCATCCACGTTGTTGTATGAATGTATCAATAATCTGTTCTTTTTGGCCATTGACTCATATTCCCATGCGCCACAAAGCAATAGATATGCCACCACTGGTTTATCAGCTGAATATAATCAATCAAACATTGGTTTAATATTTGAGTTATTTCCAGTTTAAGGCTATTATGAACGAAGCTGTTATAATTTGCATACACATCTTTCTTTGGAGTGAATTCCTAACTATAGAAATTGTGCATCTTACGGTAAGCATAATAGGAGAGTAGGTTTTTACAAGGGGCTGCCAAACTGTTTCCCAAAGAATGCAGACCATTCTCCATGCCCACCAGCAATGTCTGAAAGTTCCAGTTGATCCTCAGGTCCATCAACCCTGAACACTGTCAGGCTTTTTAATTTAGCCATTCTCATGGGGAGACAGTAGCATCTAATTGTTGTTTCAATTTGCATTTCTCTGATAACTAAGGATGTTAGGAACTGTGTTTGTATTGTTTGTGTTGACTAAGGATGTTAGGAACTGTGTTTGTGTTGTTTTTGGTCACTTCCATACCTTCTTAAGTTAAGTACCTGTTCAGATCTTTTGCCCATTTTAAAATCAGGTTGTCTTATTACTGAGTGGGACAGGTTCTTGAGATCTTCTAAATGCAATCCTCTGGCAGATATATCTTCAGTCAATACTTCTCCAAGTCTTTGGCTTACCTTTTTGTTTTCTAGACTATGTATTTTGAGGCACAAAAGATTCTTATTTGATAAAGCCAAATGTATGCACTCTTTTCCTTTTGTAATTTGGATATTTTGTGTTTCACTAAGGAATCTTTGCCGAACGCAACGTGACAATAATTTTCTTCTGCAAGAGTTAGTCTAAGTTTAACATTCAGATCAATTTACATAAGGTGTTTCAAGTTAATTTTGGATTACGATATGATGTAAAGGTTGAGATTCACATTTTCCCTCCCATAAGATCCTTTAGCATTTCCTACATATTCAAGCTTATCTTCTGCAAAAAACAACAGTTTCATTTTTCCTCTCCAAACCTTAAGGCATTTTTTTTCAACTGGGTGGTGTTATCAACCTGATATTCCTGAAATATAATCAATTTGATTATATTGTCCTTTAATGTAATCCTGGATTGGTTATTTCTTTAGAATTTTTGCATCTATGTCCCATGAGAGAGATGACCTGTAAGGACTTTCTTTTCTTGTAATGTCCTTGTCAGGCTTAGTTATCAAGCTTATGATGAGTTGGAAAGCATTGCCTCTTTTTCTTTTCTGTGTAAGATTTCTGAAGATTGGAAATACTTCTTCTTTAAATTTTATGGTAAAATTTCTTAGGGAAGTCAGTTAAGCCTAGAATTTTCTTTCTCAGAAGATTTTAATGATGACCTGATTTGTATAATCACAAATCCAACTTATTTTATTTTGTTTTTAAAGATTTATTTACTTATTTTAGAGAGACAGAGCTCACACATGAAGGGAGGGGTAGAAGGAGAGAAGCAGACTCCCTAGTCAGCTTAGAGCCAGACTCGAGGCTCAATCTCAGGACCCTGAACTCATGACCTGAGCCAAAATCAAGAATCAGATGTTCAACCAACTGAGCCACCCAGACCCCCAAATTATTTTATTTTATTCTATTTATTTATTTGACAGATAGAGATCACAAGTAGGCAGAGAGGCAGGCAGAGAGAGAGAGAGAGAGAGAGGGAGGAAGCAAGCTCCCCGCTGAGCAGAGAGCCCGATGTGGGGCTCGAACCCAGGACCCCAGGACCATGACCTAAGCCAAAGGCAGAGGATTTAACCCACTGAGCCACTCAGGTGCCCCCCTCCAAATTATTTGAAAACATATTCAAATTGTGTAATAAAAATCCAACTGTTCAGATTTTCTATTTCTTCTTATGCCCATTTGGTAATTATACTTTTCTGTAATTTTGCATGGAAAACTGTATTTTCAAATTTGTCAACATAAAGTTATTTTTTAAATACCTCTTCTTATATATAAGAATCTCTAGTGATGGTCTCTTATCTTTATTTCTGATACAGAGGGTTTTTTTTTCCTTAATCATTCTCATGAAGGGCATAACATTTTAGTTTTTTCCCAAAAACTATTTTACAATCAATCATTTTCTCTTTCATTAATTTTGCCCTCTAATTTTTATTTATCCTTCCTTCTACTTTCTTTGCCTTTCATATTTTTGTTCATTTATAAAGAACTTGAAATGATACCTAGATCATTAGCTCAGCATATGATAAGGTTTTATAAATATCTATATGTTTAAAAGAATGTTGAGTGCCATGTTTCATATACACCAATTATATCAAGTTTGTTAGTAGTATTAGTTCCTATTTTCTTTATTCTTGCTTGATATTATGTCTCCTAATTCTATGAGCTCCTGAAAGAAGTATGTAACAAGTCTCCAAAGATACTTCAGATTATCCATTTTTCCTTGGAATGTTATTAATTATTTTAAAGCTATGCTATTAACTGAACCTAGATTTAGAGTTGCTTTGTTGCCCTAACTGGATTTTTTTCATTGTTATAATGTGTCCTTCTATTGCTGTTCAAACATTTTGCCTTAGCTTCTCATTTGTCAAGGTATTCATACAGACTAGACTTCTTCTGTCTAGTATTTACAATGTGCATCTTTTCTCATCCCTTTACCTTCAAACTTTCTGTAATTTTTCATTAGGTGTTTATTTCTTGGAAGTAAGGTATAGTTGGATATTTGTATTTTATTCACTGTAACATTATTTTTAAGTGGAGTATTTACTCTTTTTACACTTGATGAAATGAATGATATATGTGGGTTTAACACCATCATTTTATTATTTCTTCTCCATTCACCTTAACTATTGTATTATCTATTTTCTGTCCTATCTTGTCTTCAGTTGGATTAACTGCATAGTTTTTTCACATTGGTCCTTTTTTCTTCACTATTAGTGTGGTACTTATATGTCTTTTATTCTTTAATTAGTTACCTTAGAGATTATAATATGCATCTTTGCTTTATCACAATATGATATAATCTACTTTATTTTAATTTCCATTATAAATCTTCGGATTCACAAAACATTTGCATGGTGTTAATTTCAATCAAATGATATATTTGCCCTTTTTTATTACTCTTCATCCTTTCTGGCATCAAGGTTTCATTCTTCTTCTGCCTGAAAAATCATCTGTTAGTGTTACTTCTAAGAAGTTTGGGTCTGCTAGAATTGAGTACTCTCCCTTTTTGTGGTTTCTTCCCTTGCCTGAAAATGAATCCATCTCGTCTGAAAAGTATTTTTGCTGAGTGTAGGAATGTGACACTCCGGATGCTGAACTCTGTTTTCTATTGCTCTTCACTTTCCTTCCACCAAGACCCTGCAGCCCTACAAGTAACGAGAAGTTTGTCTCCTTGTTTTGCAGAAGTAGGAATGCCCGTTTTTGTTTTCTGCTACATACACTCTCTTTACATGGTTTCCAAAAGAAGGGAGAATGTTTTCATTGGAATTTTCAGGTTCTTGAACTGTCTTATATTCTTTTTTTTCTTTTTTGGGGGTGGGAGGGACATTTCAGTTGATTGTGCTGAAACTAGCAGATGGCCTATCCTAACCTCTGCAAATAATGAAACATTTCATTCTCACCAAAGGCTGTATCACTTATTCCTCATACATTTCTAATTTCTTTGAAATTCTTCAACAATATGAACCAGAAGAACCCTTTCATTTTATTCAATGTTACCATAACTGCTGGCTCTCTGACAGATTAATACACAATTGGGGCTTTTTAAAAGTGTGAGATTATAGGGAAACACACAGATGGCATTGCTATAGAACCCTGCAGTTGGGAAGCTACTTTCCCTTCCATTATTTTTTCGGTCCTCACAGTAAATCTGGGAATCAAAGACAGGTAATATTCTCTTCTTGTTTATAAAGCCAAGAAGGAGAGAAAGCACACACACACACACACACACACACACAAAAAAAAAAACCCAAACAAACAAACCTGGGGTGCTTTGAATCAAGATCCAATGTTCTTTTCATTTGACCATGTATTATTCTGTGTGTGTACTTAAGAGGAAGGCTGAAATGAATCCTATTGAGACAATGCCTGATGATACACTGAGGGGCAATCAAGTATCACGCAAATTATGAACCAGGCAACCAGCTTCTGGCTCGGACTGATTAAATGGATTTGGGAAAATTAAACCCTTTTGAAATCATAGTTACTGACCTATAAAGTAAGGCTTTCTTAGATCTTCGCAGCACTGAATTCAATGATTATCAATGGCAACTGAAATATGGTAGATAAAAATAAAACGTTTTAGCCAAGGGTTTCAATCCCCTTTGGTTCTATTATGTTCTCCTGTATCATGTTAATAGAGCTCCTAACAAGAAACAAAATTACATGAAGCTTCATCTCTTTTTTCACTTTTTCCAATATTCAGATGCAAGCGCTGTTAAGTGGTGAAGTGGTCAGAAGTCAGACGGCAGCACAAGAAAAGAGGGAAGGTGATCACTGCTAACAATCCGCTTCAGAACAGCCAAATTGGGCTGCATCTCTCTTGCTGCCCCAAGCACGGGGCACGATCCTTCCCAGAGGAATGGGGTCTGCCTGCTCATGAGGCCTCCTGCACGAACTCTCTAGCTGTGGTCTTCCTGGCCCACAGGCCATCAGACCAGACTGCAGTTTCCTCCAGTGGCAAGACGTGGCCTCAGATCTTGCCCCTTCTAGCTTTGAGCCCTGCCTTCCTCTCAAAGCCTGAGGTATGACCTTCATACCCCCAATGCCTGACACAGAGCCCTAAAAGCTCTGGCTTCTGTTTGGATATTTCTTCATTATCACCAAGGAGACATGGGGCGCATGCACTGACCAGGGTCGGGGGAGCGCACCCCATGGAGGAGTCTCGGGGAAGTAAAGGAAGCCATGGACCATAGCTCTTCACACTGATGAGCTACAGAAACTGACTGGAAGGTCGCCATCTTGCCACTGGCAGCTCGTGAACCTTTTCCTGGACTCTCTTAAACTTCTTCACAAATCCTAAGAACGACATACAGCAGGAAGGGGAAGTGTTAAGGACAAGGAGTCCCCCATTCATGCCTGGACCTCTGAGGCCTCACCCTCTCTCATTCCTCCTCTCTCCATCATCCGTCCCTCTTGCTTCTTCACCACAAATAGGCCACCCCCTCCGCAGCAACTGCTCTAGCCCCACAGAAGCCCCAGTGATCTACAAACACACAGAAAACCCAAATCTGACTGCATCACCTCCCATATAATGAACGGTGCTAGCTAGAGTTTACACTCCTCACAGAGCCCTCAGTGAAAGCCCCCAGTGGCTGGCCTCAGCCGGACTGTCTGGGCTTGCTTCCCGTCACTCCTGAATCAGTCTTCCCTCTGCTGTGTGCTGTTTCCCGAACCATCATGTCCTGTCCCTCCCATGCCCCTGCATTGCTGCCCGAGCTCTTCCCTCTAGTTCCTGAGCCTCGTTTCTCGCTTCCTAAAGCTGTGTACATTGGGGCTTTCCAGAAGATGTTTGCGGACTAGATGGGAGTAATTCACTGTAATTATCTCCTATAATTAACCCTTCTGTGCCCAACTGTGCCACAACATATTAATTCACTGGGATCTCCCCCAAATTCATGCCTTCATTCATTCAACAAGGATTTATTGAGCTCTTAAGGGTGCCTCAGGAGGCACTATAATGGGGACTGGCACCGCAGCAGGGAGAGTCAAAGTCCTAGCCATCAGTAGCTTGCCTACCTGTGGGGAAGGCAAACAATAACGCCATGTTGAGTACTATGGAAAAAATAAAGAAACAGCAGAGGAAAGCAACAGAGGATCCAGAAGAGGGGCGGAGTCATCATTTTAGAAAGGATGATCCAGAGAAGGCTCTCTGAGGGGCTGACACCTAAGAATGGACCTCCCTGGAAGGAGGAAACTCAGCCAATTCCCAACACAGCCTTAAGCGGGGCTGGAACAGAGAATACGAAGTGGAAGAGAGCCCGACGATGCGTGTCTTAACAGAGAAAGGCTGTGCTTCTCACAGGAAATCATGGAGGCTTTGAGGAAGGCAGCACCAGGATCCAATCTGTACTTTTGCTCCCCTGAAGACACCTGCCCACACCACAGTCAGAACGACGTCTGTGAAGACCAGACAGGGAGGCCGGCTGGGTTCCTCACATGTAACAATCACACGTTGCTGTGTTTCACACACCAAAATGATGCTGTAAGAGGACAGATCACTGTAAATGACTAGCCCTCAGTGGGGATCACCATCTGCTTCTTTCACTTCTTGCGACCACTATGAAAGTTTCCACCCATCAAGTAATAGGCAGGATGATGCACCCATTCTTTTATTCAACATTTATTGAGTATCTTTTGTTTATCAAACACGATATCAAACACTGGGGATGCCAAGGGGTTCTAGATCAAGTGCCTCTCTTCAAGGAACTACCAGCTATCCCAAGGGAAATAATTGTTTATTGGGAGTGAAAGACTTCTGGCCTTTTGGAAACTTCTTTCCACTAGGGCAGTGTTTCTCCAACTGGATTGTGCATGTAAATCCCCAGAAATCTTGCTAAAAAGCAGATTCTGTTTCAGTGACTGTGGAGAGGGGATCTGAGATCCTGCATTTCTACCAAGCTCCTGGGAGGGCGCCAACATGGTTGGTCCAAAGATCACGCTCAGAACAGCAAAGCTCTCCCCATCCAACAGAAACATGATGCAAGCCACGGAAACATTGTGCAAAATTCTGTGTTTTCTAGTAGCTACAGTTTTCTAAAATACAAAAAAATATGAAGGGGCACCTGGGTGGCTCAGTCAGTTAATCGTCTGCCTTCGGCTCAGGTCATGATCCCAGGGTCCTGAGATCGAGCCCTGCAGGGGGCTCCCTGCTCAGCAGGGAGCCTGCTTCTCCCTCTCCTACTCCCCTTGTTTGTGCTCCTTCTCCCTCTACCGGCCTCAAGTAAATAATTTTTTTTTAAATACAAAGTTAATTTTCATAAATTTTATTTAACCCAATAGATCAAAATATTACCATTTCAATGTGTAATTAATATGAAAATGATTAATGGGATCTTTTACATTCTAAGGTCCTGAGTCATCGGAAGTCTGGTATGTATTTACAATTTCAGCACACCTCAATTCAGACTAATCACACATAACTTCTCAACAGCCTCAGGAGGCTCTTGACTGCTAGCCCTAACCACAGCCCTCGATCCTCTATCGACTGTCTTAACTGAACCCCTTCATCACACTTCATGGTAGGTTATTACACTCCAATGGAATATAGCTAAGGCACCAAGGAAATGAATAAAATAATAAGGCTTTTCCTCCCCAAACAAAACATTCTGTTCCACTGTCTTCTTTCTTGTGAAACGATCCAATTTTGAAATATTATAGACTCGTATTTCTTTGCAAAGGGCAATCTCACCATCTTACTTTGTACCATTCTGTCTCTGAAAATAAATATATATATATATAAAAACTGGGCTTGGATAATGGGTATAAATGAAGAGAAAATCAGGAAATCTATTCCTGAGCAATTTTCAGATAACCAAGAGGAAGTGGCATAATCAAGGCTGAGATAATAATTTGAGACTCTGCATAAACGTGAGAAAATTCATCTGCATTCCCTCATCTGCGTCAAACTCTACAGATTTTTCAGGAGATTTTGTTATATTATAATATGCTGGAAATAAAAAATAATACATCTGTGCTATAATGATACATAATATATCCAGTATGGTAATAGAGTATTTGGATTGGGTTTGAGGAATTTACTACACACAGAAACGACAGTCACTCGGGAAAAGTGTGTAATCGCATCAGGAAAATTGCAGACAGATGCTGCGGCACTCCCCACCCCACCCCCACCGCCCCCAATCCATCAGCTGATCTCAGTTAGGGATGTTTGTAATTCTGCCTTGGGATCTGCAGGCTCACTGGTACCCCAGGGCACTGGGGCCTCTGCCCCCGATCTCCCCAGTAGAATGAATGCTGCCCAGAAGAGAGCATTGACTAACTCCCTCAAGCTCCAGGAGGTTCCAGGAGGACTCTGTCACCTACACACCACTCAGAGTGGGGCCAAATCAGTACGGACTGTTTCTGAATGGAGGCCTTGTGAAGACACAGCCAAGGCTCATGCAGTCTCTGGCCAGAACCCGTGGCCTGACCACTATCTCAACAGAACTGTGCATCACAGTATCCTCCAGAAATAGCAATCACCAAAACAAGAGGGAAGGAGACCTTTTCATGCTCCATGAAGACTCATCCCACACACCCCATCTTGTTACGCTAGCTACATTACATTTCGCTAGGTTTAGGTGTAATAGAAGGCACCAAAAGCTACGAATCTCTAAGAAAGCAATTAAAGAGCTGTAGGCTTTGCTCAGAAAACTTTGAAATATTCTAATGAGTCGTTCTGCTCCCAGGTCACATACAACAGGTCTCTTGCTTTGTTCTCTCCCACAGTATTTGCCTGAACATATCTGGACGGGAGAAGAATCCAAAGTGTCTGAGGGAGCAGATTCGAGGTTCCAGAGACAGATGGAGTTCCTTCCAGAAGCAGAGTCTCTGCCCCTGCGGGGTTACAGTGGGCTGCTGGGGCCACCTTACCGTGGGAGGCTAACACACCCCCATGAAGGAGGGAAGGAAAGGATGAACCAAGTGAGGGGCAAAAGTATGCTCTCGTGTGTGATGGACATCTTTAAACGGCCGAACGGCACGGTTCTCTTTCGGTTAGAAATGACAAACCGAGAACATGCCCTCGTCAGTGTCGCGTCCTTCAGGAATCTCAGCTTCCCCCAAACTCTTTCCAGACCCGGCAATTTAAGACAGCAGAAAAGCCACCACGCAAAAACCGCATGATGAATAAATTATGGGCCCGAGTCATAAGGACCAATAAGGTAGGAGGAGGAAATTTAAGAGTTTTAAGCCCCAAACATATGTCACCACCTGACAGTGGAGCAGAGCATTTTAGAACTGAAACCGCGCCAGGAAATTTCAATAGCCGCGTTACTCGCTTCGCGCCGTGCAAATTTTTACTCTTGCAATTGAGTAAAGGCGTGGTATAGTTTGGGGGGTGGGGGGGAGCTGGAGGTGTTCAGGGAAGGGGGGCAGGGAGGATGCTGGCATAGGCAGGTAACCTTGCTGCCTACTTACTCCACAGACAGAACCGAGATCTGTTGTGGATACATGGAACAGAGTGGAGTTATGCCATTTCGAAATGAATTTTAAAATTCAGGCTGAGCTGCTGGTTCGCAGTAAGAGACGAATGGAGGGAGCGAGGGAAGAAATAAGAGAAAAAGAAAGAGAAAGAGGGTCATCATCGCTGCTGTTCCAATCCAAATGCCTAGAGTGGTGACCTGCCAGGTCTTCGCTTACGTAACCCGACAAGCCTATTCCAGATCCACAGTTGCTCGGCAACGTGCCTTTTATGTTTAAGCCATTTAAATGTATTCACCTTCTGAATTAGGTATATTCACAGATGACTGGGCAAGAAGAAAGAGCCCCTGGCAGGCCAAGAGCTCTTAGGATGTGTGGAATCAACAGAGTGTGTGCAGAGTCGGTCCGGTCAGAGAGCCTGATGGAGGATATCAGTGACACATTTAGGCCTGAAAATGAGAAATTGAGATCAGCATACAAAGTCTTTTGCTGCTTCCAAACCAGGCTTCCATCAGCATCAAAGATGTATTTCTGCCCCTCCACCACATCAGTGTTTCCTTCTGCCTTTCTGAAACCCTCCTGCAGGTCCTGGTGGCAGAGGCAGCAGCTGGCACACAGCCTCTGCATATGGCCTTGAACCCAGCTGTCTCTGGGTCTCATCGCTGCCCTGTGTGGCCCGACGTGGTGACAGTGAGCCATCACCGTCCTTCTGGACAACTCCACTGGAAATGGGAAGGTCTCACCAGATTCCACGTGCAAAGAATGACCCAGCCTCTCATTTCTGCCTCCAAATAACTTTCAGATATTTTCTATCTTCTGCATCCCTGTTGGTTCAAAATATTCAGTGACACCTCTCCGAAGGCCCTTAGGATCAAATTAAGGGCACAATTCTTACTGGGGCACAAGGCCCTTCATGATCTTCCTTCCCAGGGCAAGGAGCCTCACCCCTGGCCACCCCTGCCTCAGCAACCCCCCTGCACACACAGAGCACAGCCAGCACCATCCTGTTTCCCTGTGCCCTACTCTGCCCTTTGTACAGGCTCTTCTTTCTACGTAATGCCCGCCCTCCTGTGCCCTCTCTGCTGGACAGCTCCACTGGACTTTAAGTTCAGTTCAAATGTCACTCACTTCAGGGTAATTTCCCTCTTACTGCCTTCAGAGTCTGAATTAAATACTCCTGAGCCTGTGTTCTTCAGCCATCTGGCACATACTCCTACCACAGCATGCATCCTTTGAGCCCACCATGCCTCGTGCTTCACACTTTGCTTACCTGCCTGTCTCTGGAGCAGAACTCAAGGTGGGCTACAGTGCTCAGAGCAAGCCTGCTTGCAAAGTTCAGTAAAGTATCTGAGATCCGAAAAGCATGTATACTGGCCCTCAAAAATAAAAAGAAACTACTAAACTGAAACAAGTGTTTAATTTTCCAAACAGAATATTATGTCAACTGCATTAATCGTTAGATTCAGTATTCATACAAATGTTATTATCTTTGAAAGTAATTGGTAGGGTTAGATTTTTGTACCTTGCAGGAATTACTGATTACAGACCTTGATGGCTAAGGAATCACAGCCAACTATAAATTATCAGCCATAGCCAAATAATTGTGAAAGCATACGAAATTGTTTCAAATTTGGTAAAAAAAAAATACTTAATGTGGGATGTGAGCACATTTTATTATGTTCAGTGACATAGGATGGGGCCTCCAACTCTTAAAAGTGCCTCAGGCCTAAAAAGATCTTAAAAATGGTTCTGAGGATGTATATTTAATACAATTTTATTTTCCCAGGAACTAAGAATTAGCTCTGTGACTGGTACACACCTGTCACCTGCACGTGCACACACACACAGAGACACATGCATTCTTATATACACAAATTTCATTAAAATATGGATTAGAGAAGCAAAGACGAGTGAGAGGAATGTCACCCTATCTGAGAACCAGGCAGGCACTGAAAGCAAGACTTTGTAAAGTTGGGACTGTGCAGCCACTGAGCCGTGGCTGGGGAAGTGGATCCCTATGGGGATGGCTAGCCTTAAAAGAGCACAGCTGGAAAGATGGAGTTTGATCAAAAAAGGTTTCTAAACCATGCATGTGTGTGGACAGACTTATGCATCAAGAGGAATGAAAGAAGCAAGAAATCCTTCTTTTCTTCTCTCTGGGCTTAGAGAGAGAGAGAGAACAAATGCTCAGAGAAACAGAGAGAAAGACATAGACAGATGGATGAAAAGGAGGGGACTGTGGGCCCAAAGTGTAACGATTCTATCAGACAAGACCTTTGGTCATCAGTTCTTCCTGCACAGTATATAGATTTAAAGGTCCCCAGAAAGCCATTTAATACAAGCCAAATGACATCCCACTAGTGCCTTGGTTTAAAATAATCCCCCAGACCATGCCACAGTATTGCGTCAGAGGTGGGCCTTGCAGATTGCATGTAAATGGATATTTTAAGTATCAAGTCATCATTTAAACTTAGCAAGCTCTCAATTTTGAATCTTTTCAGAAAGTTAGAATTCTTGCATTTATATTTTGAAGTGAGACACAAGGACACAAAAAGACTCAAACAAAGCCCTAAAGCTCTGCACAGTAAGCAGGTAAGCTGTGCTCCTGTATGCCCTGAGCTGGCGAGCAATCCGGCCTTGGACTTGGCTTAGAAACCCAGCTCAGCTGGGGTGCCTGGGTGGCTCGGTGGGTTGGGGCCCCTGCCTTCGGCTCAGGTCATGGTCCCGGTGTCCTGGGATCGAGCCCCACATCGGGCTCTCTGCTCAGCGGTGAGCCTGCTTCCCCCTTCCTCTCTATGCCTGCTTATGATCTCTGCCTGTCAGGTAAATAAATAAAATCTTTAAAAGAAAGAAAAAAAAAAAAAAGAAGCCCAGCTCAGCATGCTCTTTGTGTGCAGTCACTTAAGTTCTCTGAGCGTCAGTGCCTCATTTGCAAAACTAGGGGAAAAAACTGTACCACGCAATGGATGTGTTCACTGACCTTATCATGGTGATCATTTCACAATGTGTGTGTAACAAATCACAACACTGTACATCTTAAATTTCACACTACATTAGATGTCAATCGTATCCCAATAAAGTTGGAAAAAAATAGTACCCATCTCATAGCATTATTGTCTAAATTCAATGATAGTGCATTTTGCAAAGTATAAGGTATGTCCTAATTACTCAATAATGTAATTAAGTAATTTGTATACTGATCAATTAAGGAGATTTATATTATTATTCAGGCTATAGTAAATTGAACGGATGAATCAATGAGTGAGTGAATTATTAGAGTGACATCTACTTTGAATGAGAATCATTCAAATTTGACTTTAAAAACTTTTGTCTATAACCCAATATAGACAGATGGGAAGAGAAAACGAGTATTGCCATATGAATTCATGATATTATGATGTCATATTCCACTCTGTGAAGGTGAGACTGTGTCCATAATGGCTAAGATCAAGGGCTTCCAGCCAATCAAATGGACTGTGATCTAAACCCAGGTGACCAACTCTCCTAATTGCCCAGGACTGTCCCAGTTCCATCACTGAAAGTCCCATGTCCAGTGGAACCCCCACCTCAGCCCTGGGCAAAACAGGACAACTAGTCACCCTATCCCCTGGTCCCTCCATGTCACAGTAACTTGAACCCATGAAAGCTATTTATACTCAGCCTCAATTTTTCTGGTTGTCAAAGGAAGATTAATAATAATAATCTCACCTTATTGCATTATTGTGACAATTAAAGCTGGAAGCTTAAGCTGCTCAGAGCTTACACAAAACCCAGCATGGGTCAATGGGGTGGGCAGGGTGGCTGCCTTTCCCTCTGTTCTGAGATGCAAAGAGATCCTAGGAGACTGATCCTCTGGAGACAGACCCCCGAAAGCACAAGGCAAGAGGGGGAGGCTGATGGGAAGGGAGAGAATTTCCACTGACACAGAAATATCTTCCATGGTAATCAGCATTGACGGGAAAAGGAAATAAGGGGAATTTATGTGACAGTTTAATAGGGTTTTGTGAAATATGATATTATTTTAAAGTTTGCCTGAGTGAGGCAGACAGCACATTAAGGTGACTATGGCTCTAGAAAGACGACGACGCTGTATTTTAAACTATGAAATCTGCCCCACTGTTTCCTTGCTGTATTATGTAGAGCATTTTGGATTTACATTGTACATACATATGTACACACTCTGGTGTGAGCCCCATTGAGAAGCAAAGTCTGCCCACAGGCAAAGTGAAGCATAAAGCCTAGGTATGTAATGCTGGGATGCTGCATGAGAACTTAAAATGCCCACCCAGAAACAACCATCTATTTTTGTCCCACCATCATTTTTTTCATGGTCTCTATTCTACCGTGGGGAAAGAGTTTTGAGGAGATCCATCTCCTGAGCCTGACTATTTCCCCCAGGCAATTATACAAAGCACTCACTTGCTGGGTCTCTACGGAGGAGGAGAACAGAGGGTTCAAAGTTGGTCTCCAAATGATCACCACCACGTCCTGGAATCAGTGGGAAGTCTAGCTCCCCAGAACGTGTGAGCATGGCGGCTCCCACCAGATGAAAGCAGTATTAACCCACTCCACGTGGTGATTTAGAGCTGGCTCATCAGTGAGATTAACATGCCGGGAACCCGTTACTCTGAAATGTCACTTCTATAAAATAAGCTTGTAAATTGTAATATAAAATAAGGTAATGAGAGAAGCCTTTGGGACCTGATAAGAAATAATGAAAATGGACAGCTGGAAAATCGGGACTTGTCAGCGCTGACCAGGAGAAACCGTGCTCTCATTTTAGGAGTCTGGTACAGTTGTTTAGACCAAAAATGTTGCTAGACGGGAGAAGTCCAATTCATCAGACTGTGGAAACCACTATCTCTAATACCCAGCTCCCTCTGCTTGGATTCTGTGCTGACCAAGCAGCCTGCTGGGGAACTCTGGTGTCCTGAGTGGATGAATCACTGGCACGGGGGCCCCACGTGGGGGTGACCTCCCCTGGTTCTTAGTGAAGGCATGCAAACATATGTGAGTGTGTGTACTTCATTACAAATTAATATGCGGGACTGTGATTTTTAAAACCTGTTTCTTGTGCCTTTGGTCCATGGAGTTCAATCCACCTGGATGAACAGATACAGTCAGGTTTCTCGGAAAGCAAAGCAAAGGTTACAGCTCGACTCATGGTGGGCTCTCCCGGTTGGGCTCAGCCAACATAGCTCTTACTCATAAAGACCTAACCACCCTGTCTGTCTTTCCCATGGAGAGAAGGTCACAAGTGAATATGGTCTAGGTGTGTATAGTTCTTATACTCTGCTTCTCCTCTTGCATCACCAACCACAGATAATTTCAGAGAAGGACAACCCAACACTTAGTAACTAGAAGGATTGACTGTACCCAAAGCAAAGTCCAGCCTTTTCCCTGGGCTACCTGGAGGTGAGCCTGAGGCTCCAGGAATGTCCTTCCTGGTGGGAGTGTCTTTGTTCACCTGGGGACTTTGCTGACCTGACAGGTTAGCAGCGTGATTTCTGATGGGGCTCTGAACCAGGCAGTATCACTTCTGACCTTCAGGGGAACTGGATATTATAGGTCACCCACAAGGGCAGTATGTGACCAAGTCCCATTAAAACTCCCATTAAAACTCAGAGCCAAAGGCTCTGGGAAGCTTCCCCAGGTGGCAATACTTCATGGGCACGGTCACACACCATGGTGGGGAGGAAATACTGTCCATGACTCCACAGGGAGAAGATAAACAGAGTCTCTGCATTTGGCCCTCTCCTGGACTCTGCCCCCTGTGCCTCTCTTCCTTTGGCTGGTTCCTTCTTGTATCCTTTCCCTGTAACAAAGTATAACTAAAGGCATAGTTTCAGTGAGTTCTTTGAGTCTTCCAACAAACTATCCAAACTGGGAGTGGTTTCAGAAAGCCCCCAAAGTACCAGTTGGTGTCAGAAGTGAGGACAGATTTGTGGGGCCTGTTCCCTCATACTTTAAAGCTTTACCAACCCTGGGTAATAACTTTCACCTAGTACTGACCCACTTCTCATCCTGCTTATAATCCTCCCTGATTCTGACACCAGCCCTCCATCTCCTTTGTCTCACTGAGTTCCTCGCTTACCACTTGTGCTTAAAACACATCCATTATCCCTGGCTAAGACACACTGGTATCTCTCTGGCAAAATTTTGTTCTCTACCTGCACACACAGCCACAGGCCTCCTTCAATAAACATCTGCTCAGATTCAGCCTGATGCGGGGCCTACCAACTTGTCCCAGTGTGACCACCTGCCTTCCTCAGACTCTGAGAAGAGGAATGAGTCAGACAGGACTTCACTCTTCTGTTTCCAACATGTGCCTCACCTTGACATTGACCTGGGTCCAAATTAGCACACTTCCTTGTTGATTACAGTGTTCTTCCACTTCTCCTTCATCCATGGCCCACCTACTTAGGTCTTCTACCCTTTCCTGTCACATGGAAAACTATAAAGTAGGAAAGTAACACACAGAAGAAACCAGAATGGTACGTACACTGTCATAGGACCAACTCAAGGGTACATAAAAGAATGTAGTTCCTCCCTGAATAATGACACATATGTACTCATTCATGTGGTCAGCACATAGCTTACTTAGTGCCCTCTCTGCATCAGGCACTGTGCAAGGCACTTCAGATATATCTGTAAGAAGGTCAACAGGGCCTAAGAGACAGTAGAGTCCACCAGGGAGCTTAATTAAGATCATGCTATAAATCATCATCAAAAGTCCTGTAGCTCTCAAGGAAAATCCATGCCCAGCTCTGATCTCGCTACAATTTAGAGAGGCTGCCTTGGACTTAGCCCAAAGGCAAGTTCAAGAGTTGAGTCCCAAATGGTTGGGTAAGGAATGAGGGGATTCCATAAAGAGAAGATTCCATGAAGAGAAGCCAAGAATCGGTAGCTTTAGGACCAGATAATAATAATAAGTTAAGGAGAATTCACTATGTGTCCATCCCTAACTAAGCGCTTTGTTTGAACACATGGTGATCCTCAAAACACCTCATGACGAGGGTGCTATTATACTCACCATTTCACAGATTGAAAAACTGAGGCTCAGAATTGTTACATGACTAGCTCAAGGTCATACAGAAAGCAAGTGATAGAGGCCGGATTCCAACTAAGGCAGTCTTGCTCCTGAGCCTATATCCTTGACTATGCTCTGCTACATATTAGGTATAAGTCAGCTTCAAATGGAGAGTCTCATGGGAGGTATACCCCATGTTGAGGGAGGTAATCAACAGGATATGACCATCAGTTAATCCTTGAGCTGAACCCAAACAAACAGAAGCTCCTTACCCACATCCCCTGTCCTTGGAATATATGTTCTGCCCACCATTCCCACATCTTTCAAGGATATAGCCTTGAGAGAAAGGTGTTGTTAAGACCATCAAGATGGCATATGTGACTGAACCCCATTATAGCCTCTATGGCAAAGACTTAAGATTCTGGAAGGCAGGTATGGAGATCTACTCATCTCGCAGCTGCCCAAGACAAACCTCATAAGTAAGCTCCCTTGCTTATTCAATTACCACCTACTCATCCAGAGTGGTCTGTTTCTTCCTTCCGACTCTCCTTGCCCACTGGGTAAGGGTGGTAGTTTGCAAACCAAGACCACAATTGCGGGTATACTGAGAGAGGAGCTAGGTAGTGACTGTAGGGAAATGCAAGGACTCCGAGGGTCTCCTCTGACCAGAAAGATGAGTGAAGCAAGGCTGTAAATGGAGATCCCAGCTTACAGGTTAAAGACAGACAGACTGGCTCACTCCATTCCATAGTCAGCTCATCACTGTCCTTGCCATAGGGACCAGGATGGAAAATGGCTACAGAAGAGCAATCTATTACCACCAGTGTGTAACCAAGATGAGTTGCCTGCCCTGAAGAAGATCACATCGTCTTCTCATATGTTCTTACTTTTACTTTTATGATATTTCGATAAATGCAAGCATTAAAGTCAAACATGCAGACCCCTAGGGCAGCCATAAAAATGTATGCATGAAACACAAAATTACACTTATCTTCATAGGCTCTGTAATAAATCACCAGAACTCTCCTCACCAAGATACAAATCTTATTTCACCCCAAATTCCAACTGAAATCAGTAAGTATTTACACGCTTAATTGGAGATGCCTGTGGGTTAGAATTGAGAAAAATCTCAGTAATATTTCTGGCTTTGTTTCTAACAACTGCTAGGACCTTCACCAAGCTGAGTAGCCACCCTGGGCTCTAGTTCCCATCCAAACCTGAAAGCAAGTCAGGCTCGGGTAGGAGACCCGTAGGAGCTCTGATGGTGAGTCAAACTCCATTCCTGCAGCTCAGGCCAGAGCATCTTTCCCAGGACAGGAGGGAGGTAGCTAACAGTTATTCAGAGTTTCTATGTGGCAAGCCCATTACTAAGCACCTTGCACACCAAATTCCACTTAATTCTCACCATAACCAAGTGAAGGGAGTTTACCGGCTCCACTAGAAGTAAGATAAATGCCTGACAGATGTTAATTATGCTTGCGGACAGACTTCTGGTAAACAGAGCAAGAAGAACTTAAGCCTAGTCCTGCATATGAGACCTAGCAGCTTCTGGTCTTCCCATGTCATGCTGTGCCTGGCCAATGGTTTCTCCTCCATTAACCAACATCATTGACAAAAAGGCTCCTGACCTCATGATATGCAGAATCTCCACCTGGGTCTTGAGTTTCTGTGTCTGTTCTTCTGGCCTGAACTCTGTCCAGTTCTGTGGATCACAATCCCTGGGCTACTGTCCACCTGTCCGTCTGCAGCCCCACTCCTTCTGCTATGTGTCCTAGATCTCATCTCTGACATAAAGAACTTCCTAACACCACCCATACAGCCAAACCACTGGTCCCAGCCTTCCAGAACAAGCCCACTCCCATCCCCATCCCCACCCCATTCTAGGCCATTCCTGATCTGTCACTGCTCACACGCCAGCATGTCAAGGTTATTCTCTCTGCCCGTGGGAGCAGAACTCCCAAATGTTGGAAGGGTGCCAAGGCCTATTTGGGGGAACTAATTAATCACATTTTAAGAGGCACACACTGTTAAAGCAAATTGCATACAAAAATTCAACCAGGAAAATTTCAAGCAGAGTAACACCAAAGTTTCCCCCGGGATGCAAGCACTAAACCATAGTGAGTTAATCCAGTGAGGGTTGAGGGGGTATATTTGTAAAGGTAATGGTCCTTTAGGCTGCAGGCCATTTGAAAGGGATGTGGGACCAGTTCCAAAATTTCATGTTGGTTGGATTATTTCATTACATGGACAACAACAAAAAATAATAATAATGAAGGAAGGAAAGGAGGGGTTAGAATGATTGGATCCATTATGCCAGTGCTTTGGCCAAAATCTACTCCTGTGGGATCTGAGTCCTTCTCTCATCACCCAACAGCAGCTGGATGCTGGGTTCTGTGGGGGCAGCAGTGACAGGAAGGACCTCTCTCTCACCATGACTACTTTGCTACCTTCTGATCAGAACCCTGTGGGCTTCTAGTCCTCGGGTTTGTAATTTCTCCAGAGAAGGCTTCCCAGCATCTAGAACCCAGCCAGCCTGACTGGAGGGTGGCCCCAGAGAGCAGCCGCCCCTGTGGAGATGGGCTCTCAGAGATGGTCCCAGCAGGCAGTGCAGAGGCAGCCAGGGACATTACCGTTAGGAGAGAAAGAGCCAGAAGTCTGCACTTCCAAACTGGAATGAACTATATGCGTGCATATTTGCATTTGTGTAAACATGTGTGTCTGTGTGAACGGGGAGAAATGAATAGAACATGAAGGAGAGACAGGAAGAGGTGGGAAAACAGATGGAAAGAGGGGCGGATACTCAAAGGAAGAGAAGACACAGAGAAAGAGATACACGGAGAGAGTGAAGGAGGGTGAGAGAAAGGGACGGAGGGAGAGAAGAAAGAAAATCTACATTTGACCTCAGCTTATGTTATATTTGAGGCCAAGAAGCAGGGAGACAGAGAGTGGGCGCCACTCTTAGCTGAATCAACTGAGACCTTGTCATTTCAAACTCTGGGAAAGCACAACCTGGAACGTACCCAGAACCCACATTCACTAATGCCCAGGCGAGAGCTAAAGACAAGGACGTGTCCCACCAGCCAGCCCCACCCTGACCCCAAGCACATTAGATCAAGATGAAAAGCCCACTCCATTGAAAAATCCCAGCATTTCCTGATCTTACAGCGCTATACTTTCCTGGGAGATGTTGGGGGGTGGGTGGCAGAAGAGTGTAAGTAATGTCTGGAGGATGCTTGGGACCCTTCCCCCAGATGGAAGGAGCCATGGCCATGTGTGTTGACAGGAGCCACTCTTGACAAAGAGTCTCTGTGCCCCTGTCCTCTTACCAAGCCCCCAGACACGCAGGCCCAAACTGCCTCTTCATCACACAGGGTGTCCAATGCCAGCTTAATGGGCAAAAAATTATTCTCATTATCACTTTAGCTCTACCCCCACACATTTTGACATACAGTACTTTTACAATTCTTCAGTTCAAGACATTTTCAAATTCCAGGGTGATCTTCTTAAGGAATGAAGTTTCTAAATATTTTTATGATTGATAGGGAATTAAATCGCCTTCTGCTCATAAAACCTGGTCTGTTTGTTATAGGTTCTTTGCAACTGCCTGAGAATTCTATTTTTGTGACCTAGAATATGGTTAGATTTGTAAATCTACTTGTTGGGGGTGGAATTAAATGTATACCAATGAGACATGTTTGTTGAAATTATCCACTGCCTAGACTGGCCTATGTCTTTTTGTAAAGCTGTCTGGTTTTGTTCTGTTGGTAGGAACACAGTATATCAGTATAAAAATATAAATTATATTTTTATGTAGTAGCCCCCTGTATCCCTATTCTTATTTTTTTCCCTAAATTCTCTCCGATCTGATACTGATGTTATTCTGCAAGCTTGCTTTTGGTTTATAGTTTCAAACTTCCTCTGAGTTTCATCTCAGGTAGGCTTCTTGTTAGCAAGATGGAAAGAAATTCCATTTTTATCAATCTGATAACTGCAGTCAAAAATAGCTAATTTTCATCCAAAAATAGCTAACTTTCAATACAATTATTTATTGATATGATTGATACACATATATATTCATTTCAACCAACTTATTTTGTGTTTGCATCTTTTTTTTTCCTTTTCTGCTTTTTCCGGTCTCCTTTCCAGGTGAGGTTTAGGTTAATGGATTTTAATTATTCTGCTCTCTTTTCTTTCTCTAATAGTTTAAAAATTATGGATTTTTAGGCCTGTGGTTTTAGTGATTATACTAGATTATACTATAAATCTAGGCAAAACTTAAAGTTATTCACAAGATATTCCCTCCCCCACAAAATGACAGGAATTTTAACATATCTTAAGTACCCATTAAATACTGTCTTCCATCTCATTCTTACTGTCTAGAGTTTACATATTAAACAATAAATTAGTTTTTGAAGCCAATCCTTACTGTAGTTTTCTTCTAAGATGCATCAATGTCACCATTATCTCTCAGGTACCACATCTTCTGTCTCTTGTTCACTATTCTTTCTAAAGTACATTTGTTAACTGCCCTCTGACTGAAGGTCCTCTGCTAAACTCTCTTCATCTTTCATGATTTAAAATATTTGTATTTGCTTCATTCTCTTTTATGTTTTTGTTCTGTTTTTTTTTGTTTTCTTGTGTTTTTTTTAATTTAAATTTTAACATACAATATAATATTGGTTTTAGGAGGAGAATTCAGTAATTCATCACTTACATGTAATAATACCCAGTGCTCATCATAACAAGTGCCCTCCTCAACACCCATCCCCCATCCAGCCCATCCCCACCCACCTCCCTCCAGGAACCCTCAGTTTGTTCTCTATCATTTACAGTCACTTATGGCTTGTTTCCCTCTCTCTTTTTTTTTCTTTTCCCCCTTCCTTATGTTCATCTGTTTTCTTTCTTAAATTCCACATCTGAGTGCGATCATATGGTATTTGTCTTTCACTTCATTCTCTTTTAAAACATTGCATCTTGTTGCCAATCAGTTTCTTTCAGTCTACTTGCTTTTTGAAAGCCATCTGTCTTTTTTTTCCTTGGATAGTTTTTAAAAATTTTTTCTTATCCTGGTCTTCTGTTTAAACACGATGTTTCTGGTGTGGGTTTATCTTTATTTCTTCAATTTGGTATGGAGAATGTGTTTTTGAAAGACTTGGGTCCTTCTATACTATCCAAAGTTACTATTTCTTCAAATATTATTTCACCATCACTCTCTCATTACATTCCTGAAGTCCTATTAGATGTATGTGGGGGCCCCTCAATACATCCTCCATGTCTCTGTTCTTTCCAAGGCATACTTTAGCTCCTTCTCTCTTTGTGCTACTAGCTGAGTAAATTTCTTCCAATTCATTAACTCTCTCTTCATCTGTGTCTAGAATTAAACTGATCCTATTAACTTCTTTTAATGAGCTATATCTATATATTTTTTCATTTATAAGATTACTAACTGGTTATTTCTCACATCTGCCTGTTCTTGTTTAATTTCTGCCTGTTCCTGTTTCATGTATTCTGTCCTTCTTAACTGGTCTTATTCCTCTCTTTATCACTTTGTGCAACCTAAATGCAGTACCTTTAAAATAAATATGAAATTTTCATATATTTGAAATCACCTGGATTGAATTTGTAGTCTTATTATTGATTTTTTTTTCTTTTTTGGTTATCTTTTTTTCACATATTTTTGGATTTTGACCCATAAGTTCATTTTTAGAGTGTTTTGTTGCCCTTGTCTATGTTTTTTTTTTCTCTTTCCTCTTCCTTCTGTGCTCACTAGATACCTATCTAGTGGTTCTGTGTTTCTTTTCCCTTCCCTGAGATCCCCAGCATTTGGGGATTCTTCAACCAATGCAATATTAGAACTATCACATCTCAGTGCTATTTCTGCTTGCATATTGATCCTGGCTCCCTAGACCAGCAGAATCCTAAAAATCCAAATCCTCAAACACTGGGTCAGCAGGGATTTTCTTTTCAGTGTGCTTTCCTTTGTAGGAGGTGGGCAGAGCCCAGCTCCAGCCTCTGACTTCAAATATGAGCCTTACTCTGGGTCCCTAGCTCACATGGAGCAATTTTAGCAGAAACAGCCTACTGTCTCCTTCCCTCCTCAGAGCCCAGTGGCCAACTAACTATTTGGTATTTTGAATTTCTGATCCAATTCTGGTCCATGCTTCTTATTTTTGAGCTTATATTCTTTTCTTTTTCATTTTTATATTTTAATCAATCTATGCTGAATATTTAGCGCATGAGAAAAGTATCATAAGTGCCTTTTCTTAGATGTGGCTTGTGAATGTGGAAGGAAGGGCCTGACATCACAACCTCCGGAGGATACACTGGTTTTGCCTGCCCCTCCCCATCCATCTTCTTTCTTCTGCTAATAGAATAGAAACTCAATTTTCCTGGGTGAATTATTGCTTCTCTACTTTCAATCCACACAATTCAAATGAGTATGACTTCTCCCCTGGGTTTCAGGCCTGGAAACGTGCATATGTTCTATCATCACCGTGCATCTGGATAAAAACTGGCATCGAAATCAGTCCACCAAGAAGTGGTTCCAAGACTTGTGCTTGACCTACGGGGAAAGATGTTTTCTTCTGTCTCTGGACTGGCTAATTAATACCATGCAAATCCGGGGCTGAAAGAAGTTGACTAAGCAGAAACAGCCTGCCTAAAATGAATCCCATAAAGAGAGGAGTATGGCTGAAGGACTAAGGCAACAGACCAAGTCCTGATGACTTTGTTTAGTCCTTGGATAAAATCATACCTAAAGATTTCCATTCCCTGAACTTCTGAATTACATGAACCCATATATTTTCTCTCTTGCTAAAGCCAGTTTGAATTGAGTTTTGTCATTTGGTTCCAAAAGCATTCATAACTAATGCTCAGATTTTCATAGAATGAGGTGAAATTTAAAAGGCACATATTCATACATATATACATATTAAATGAATATAATTTCAAGGTACTCAAAGATGAATGAACCCATCCATGAGCCACACTGGTCTATAATTTCTAGCACAAGGACACTTAGATCTATGAGAATATGACATAATAATCAGAAATGAGAAGCCCTTAGACTTAAAAACACATTTTCTCTTAATAGGTCCACTCAAGATGATAAAACCTATAAATACATGATTAATCTGGGTGGAAATCCTTGGAAAATGCCACTGGAGGCACAGCATCAGCTATAGGCTATAAGCCTCAAACCTGTAAGGTTACCACACAACAAGCACTATGCCAAGTACCTCATTTAAGACCATGCTTCATATCAGGCATTTTGTCCAAAGTAGGAAATTAAAAACCAACTTATTAATGGCTTCCCTCAAAGGACTTCTGTGCCTCTCACTAATTTAGTCTCAGATGATTGCATAAGGCCTTCATCTCTCTGTTCTCATAGAATATTTTTATCCCATATACCTTGACATCATAAAAGATTCTGTCAAAAGGGCAAGAGGAATACCCTAATATGCTACAGAACTAGGACAGTCAAAGTACTAGTAGGTTCTACAAAGCAGACTTGGGGGGAGGGTGCTTACTCTGACTCCAGCCGCCTGGGAACATAGATGCTGCATCTGAGGTAGATTTCTAAGCATGGTCCACACAGCCTAGGTGTCCCAAAGAATACACAGACAAGCGTGGGAACCTAACACCTGCCTGCGAGAAGAGACACATCTCTTCGCCCAGCCTCACCACATTTCACAGATGAACACAACAGCTGAGTAGCTGTTTCCCCCAAAACCAGAAGGCTACTTCCTGAGCGAGCTGAGACTGCATCTCTCAGGAAGAAGTCATTCTAGGATCTGGGAATCTGAACATATCCTGAATGATTCCGGCATAACTAGTTTGGACGACATGAAGGAATGTGGTTTGCAAAATTCTTCTACTGGAGTCCAGAGACTCAACAAAGAGGAGCCGGAAAGGCATCTTGGAGAAGCAGATGATACCAGCATAGAGGCAAAGCAAGCAGGACAAGGGAATGTGGAGGGAGCACTGTCATCTGCTTCAGAGCATGGATCCTGGCACCCTGCTGCATTTGAACCCTGGCTTCATCACCTGAGGGCAACATTACTCATGTTAATTAACCTTTCTGTGCCTCAAATTTCCTCTTCTGCAAAATGGCTATAAAAATGAGATGAATAAATAAAACTTTTTTTAAAAAGTGGGATGGACACCACAGGATTACTATGATCTTTAAATGAGTTGATATTTAAAGAGCCCTGGGAATGCTATCTGACTCAGGCAGGTGAGTGTTTGATGAATAAGCACCAACTGGTCGCACTCCATCCTTAGCCAAGTTCTAATGAGTTAACGGAAAAGACCAGTTCTGAGACATAATCTTGGACTCCTCAAGTCCTCCCTAATTTATGAAATGGGGCTGGATGGAGAGAGCAGGGGAGGCTGTGTCTCTGCCATGGCTAGATAAATTTCTGGAGGAGAACCAGAGATAAAACCGGAAAGCAACACATTAAATCAAGAACCTGAGCAACTTTATGGAAATACTTGCTGCTGGGCTGGGGGACACAAAGGGCTGAAGGAATATAAGGTGACTTCCTTCACAATGTGCACAGAATCTGCTCTGCTTTGATTTGAACTTCTCTGGGGGAAGAGAAAGGTGTTTTTCTCTCTCTTTTTTTTTTAAATTATGAAAAGGCACTGCAATCAGAGTCTTCCATTATCACAGGGATAAAATATCAATTTTTGTCAGGATAAAACGAAGCACAGATTGGCCCTGATAGGGAAAATTAAATTTCTGGCCTCCACTTGATTTGATATTTATCACTCTTTTACTCCAAAATGTTCTGTCACAAAACATTAAAAAAAAAACTTATTCATCACACACCAAACAAACTTAAAGTCTCTTAGAAAGCAGAACTGACAAATAACAGGGGTGACTAAGAGAAAATCAAAGGGATGAGTGAGAAAAAGGAATAAAGAAAAAAATCAGAAATATGAATAATTTCAGGCAGCTCAGCAAAGAGGGAAAGGAGTGTAGAGAGAGATTGCAAGCATGAGCTTTACATGAGAGGCAGAATTCCATTATCCGTCCTTAGAAACAGGGCTGCCAAGTGGTCGATTTCAATTCATTCTTGCAGACAGTTGCTGAGACCACCACATCCCTCCATCCTGGGCACTTGAGACACGGAGCTACAGCAAGGAGCCAAGTGCCGATCACATCCACGTTGCTCACCTTTCCCTACTCAAACTTCTGGGATCAGAAAGAGTCAAAGGACTCAAAATTAGCTTTTCAAAGTGAGATCCTCTAGGGGCGCCTGGCTGGCTCAGTGGTTAAGCATCTGCCTTCGGCTCAGGTCATGATCCCAGGGTCTGGGATCGAGCCCCACGTTGGACTCCCTGCTTGGCGGGATGCCTGCTTCTCCCTCTCCCACTCCACCTGCTTGTGTTCCCTCTCTCGCTGTGTCTTTCTCCATCAAATAAATAAATAAAAATCTTTAAAAAAAATCTATCGAATAGTTCAGACTATTCATGACTATTCATGTCAACTTGAATAGTTATGATGAATCTCTAGCTTCAGTGTCTGATATAGGAGACCCAAGTAAGCTTATAATTAACCCATTTTTTTTCAAATGTTGCCATCCCTTTGGACATTGGTATTACCCTTGTTCTGGGTATTATCATTTGTCCATTATAGAAATGGAACTTTTCTTTCCCTCACTTAGAAGGGCAGTTCTTGAAGTGAAAAAAATATATACATATATATATATAATTATGATTATATATGTAAACATATGATATGTATACAAATATTATTGTTGTATATGTAAAGAAATCACACACACACACACACACACACGTGACATAAATTAATGAGCCTACTTCAGGTTGTCTAAACACTAGTGCTAGAGGTAATAATCATAAGTGCATGAAAGGGGGGGCACTGCACTAATTTAGGACAAGACTTGATCTGTCATCTAGTTAATGCACCCTGTCAATTCAATTTAAATGAAGATTCTACTATGTGCTAGGGAAGGTGCTCTATTAAAGTAACAAAGAATCAAAAAATGGTGAATGACACAGTCCATGCCTTTACAGAGATGATAAATATCATTGTTAAGAAGCTAAGAAATCTTACCATTTACAATGATTTGGATGGAACTGGAGGGTATTATGCTAAACAAAATAAGTCAACCAGTTAAAGAAAATTACATATTTCACTCATATGTAGAAACTAAGAAACAAAACAGATCATAGAGGAAGAGGGGGAAAAATAAAATAAGACATAATAGAGAGGGAAACAAACCATAAGAGACTTTTTTTTAATTTTAATTTTTTTATAAACATATTTTTATCCCCAGGGGTACATGTCTGTGAATCGCCAGGTTTACACACTTCACAGCACTAACCATAGCACATACCCTCCCCAATGTCCATCACCCCACCCACCTTTCCCGACCCCCTCCCCCCAGCAACCCTCAGTTTGTTTTGTGAGATTAAGAGTCACTTATGGTTTGTCTCCCTCCCAAT
>PISX010022823.1:0-30711 GCA_004024625.1 Mellivora capensis
CTGGGAACACAACCACAGTGGCGAAGAGGAATGTTATAAGTCGGTACCACTTGGATACCAGCGTATCTTCTCAGCACAGCTACCAGAAGAAAACATTTATGAGTTCTAAGTATTCGTGTAAAGGTGGTTATCTCAGTGATGGAGATTCACCTGAACTTATAACTAAATCTCACAAACATGGATCTGAAAACAAATTTGGAAAGGGAAAAGAAATAACTCCAAACAGTTGTAGCAAGAGTGAAATAGACATTGATGCTTTCAGACATTATAGTTTTTCCGACCAACCTAAATGTTCACAGTACATATCTGGGCTCATGAGTGTACATTTCTATGGTGCTGAGGATTTAAAACCACCTCGGATAGATTCAAAAGATGTCTTCTGTGCGATTCAGGTAGATTCAGTAAACAAAGCGAGAACCGCTCTGCTCACGTGTCGGACAACATTTTTAGACATGGATCATACTTTCAACATAGAAATTGAAAATGCACAGCATTTGAAATTAGTAGTATTCAGTTGGGAACCGACTCCAAGAAAAAATCGAGTGTGTTGTCATGGAACTGTTGTTCTCCCCACTTTATTCAGAGTGACAAAGACACATCAGTTGGCTGTCAAACTTGAGCCCAGAGGTCTTATTTATGTGAAAGTGACTCTTCTGGAACAGTGGGAGAATTCTCTTCATGGGCTGGATATAAATCGAGAACCAGTAATATTTGGTGTTGATATTCGAAAAGTTGTAGAGAAAGAAAATGTAGGGCTGATGGTGCCACTCCTGATACAAAAATGTATTATGGAAATTGAGAAGAGAGGCTGTCAGGTATTATTTCACTCTTTCTCTACTACCTCCTTATCAATTTATCTACCTTAATTAGATTTATAGTAAGTCTTCAGGGAAGGAATTCAAGGTAAGGTTAAAAGAAATCCAATTTAGACATTTTCTCATTCCTGTTTTTTATTCCATGACTGTTTAGCATATAATTCATACTTTCACCTGTGGTTGTCAGTGAGCAATTGAGAGCATGCTAGATGGTTCCACAGTTTATGTTCTGAGGCAGAGCTATTTGGGCCTTAAACCTACAGGGATTTAACCTGTAGGCCTTAAACCTACAGGAAAACCTATCAGGATTGCTTTACAATGGCATTCCTAGGAAAAGCCAGAGCTGATAAGATAGCCAAAGACCAATTCATTTAAGGAATGTTTCTGCCTGGTTTGACATTCTCATGGCCCAGAATTCCAACAGTGAATCTCAAAACCCTACTTTGCTCCTAAAACTAACTCCCTGCCCTTATTCTCTCCTCTCCCTCATCTCACCCTTCAGGAAGCATACGCTTATCTGTCTCTGAACTTTGGGATAGCATGGAAGATGAAGAGAGGTCCTATTAATAACATTTCTCATTCTCTTTTCCTTTTAAATAAGAAGGTTAAATAAATAAATAAGGTAAAAGCAGCCCATTAAAACAAACAAAAACCCTGGTGTTACATGTAATCAGATCTGTAATATTAACCAGTTTACTAGACCTTATCTTTCTTTATTTTCATGAATACAGGTGGACTAGGACAACGAAAAACAGCATATCACTGAGGGTATTATTATGAGGTACAAGTAATTGCTTAAATTCAAAAATTAAGTCTAATGTCAGCATTTCTGAGGTATTTCTGCTTTAGGGCTATCAGAATTTATGACATTGATTGAAAGCATCAAGGGTAAATATCACCAAGTCTGAACTATGATTTCTTTATATATAGAAAAGATTTTAAAATAACTCACCCTGGATCTGATGTGGAAACTAAGGAAACAGTGTAAGTAAGTTAGTGGGGTTTTGTATTAAAGATGCAGGAAACAGGTACTGGTTTCTCCTCCATTATTAATTAGCTGGGTGATGTTGGGCAAGTCACTTAATCTCTGTGGGTCTTATTTGCTGATTATCTATAAAAACAGATGAAGCAGCTTTCTGAAGGTGAGAGGTAGGAAGGACATCTGAACTTTTGAAACCTGTTCTCAGATATATTATTCAGATTGAGTTTATGTTGTCTATATGAGATTGAAGCCTTTAGTTTCCAATGTAACTTTTGGTCCGGTTACTTTTTCTTAAGATTCTCTGTTTTCCTCCCACAGCCCTTTTTTTTTTTTCCAGCATGTAGAGAGATGTAGAGGGGTCAGAGATTAGGGAGACTGTGAAGCTAATTATTAAACAGAAACTTTCACAATTGAGTATTAAAATAAGTAGCTCAAATAGCACTGTACTTCTGCACTCTTTTCTGAAATATTTTTATAAAGAATGCATATATGACTGTTGTAACTTTTTTAAATACTAAGAAAACATTTTTAGCAATGCTTTTTATTTCTATACTTAAAGTTTAGAAATAGTTATTTTAATAAGGAATAATTTCCTGTGATGGGGCGCCTGAGTAGCTCAGTCGGTTAAGCATCTGCCTTCAGGTCAGGTTCTGATCCGAGTCCTGGGATCCAGTCCTGCATTGGGCTCCCTGCTCAGTGGGGAGTCCCCTTTGCCCTCTCCTTCCCCCTGCTACTGCTCTCTCTCTCTCAAATAAATAGATGAACTCTTAAAAAATGGTGTATTAAAAAAAAGAATTTCCTGTGAACTAAAAAGTAAAATTTATAGTAGTACATTTGGAACTGCAGTTTTTAAACACTTTCTTTGGTTTTGTTTCTTTTGCTTCCCCCTGGCCCCTAATAATAATAATAAGCCTACACAGAAAGAGGCTTATTGTGTCTGTTATTTTAAGGACTTGCACACAGCTTAGATTTTGTTTACCTTTTTAGTCAGTAATTGTTCTTGTTTTTGTTACCATGGACATGAGGTTTCAACAGTCATACAAGAGTAGTTTGTGGCATCTTGCAAATGCTTTGAAGACTACTACCACCTATCCCCCTGCTTCCAATGGGAAAAACTATGGTGGAAATCATACTCATGGTTGATCCAGTATAGATTCTCTCTCTGATAGAGACATCAACCATGTACTTCAAGTATTTGATTCAAGAAGTCAGCATCTGAAGTTAGGGATAATATCCTAAGGTATCCTTTCCTTGAAATATATATGTTAGATTTCTATTTTCCTTGATTCACCTTTAGGGATAGCATGTTCCCTTAATTTCTTACTACTGAAATATTGCTTTCTTTAATTGATTCTATGTTCATCTTGTTCTCAGGTTGAAGGGGATACATCTTTATTAGGGAATTTTGTGACACTTAAGTGTGCCCACACCAGAAGGGTCTACTCAAGTTAGTTTCTTCTAATGTGATAGCATTTTAATATTTTAGTTTTATTTTCTGGTTCATCTGTGGTTCTGCCATGTCTTGTGAGATGTGACCAGTGTAGGACATGGATAAGAGTAGGAAATTTACTTCTCAGTACATTCCTTAGTTTCCCATATTACGTTGATCCTTTTGAATGTAGCACCACCTTGCATTACTTTCTCTTAAAAACAGTTGCAGGTTCCTGGGGTGCCTGGGTGGCCCAATCAGTTAACCATCGGACTGTTGAGTTAGGCTCAGGTCATGATCTCTAGGGTCATGAGATCAAGCTTCATGCTGGGCTCTGCACTCAGCGGGGAGTTGGCTTCCCTCCTTCTCCCTCTCCCTCTGCCCCTGGCCTTGCTTGCATGCACGTTCTCTCTCTCAAATAAATAAATAAATCTTAAAAAAAAAAATAAAAAAAATAAAATCTTGTAGGTTCTTTACTATCTTCCAGGAATTTTTAATAGCTTATCATCTCCAATATTTTGGGTAACATTTTTTTGTATCTATGAGTGACACTTTCCTATATTGAGACCCACCTTCTGTATTCTACCAGTTATGTAATGACTTGGAGAGGTTTGTGTCACAAGTACACCTGGAAATTTCATTTGTGTACTCATTCTCCTAGATTGTAAGATTTTAAAGTGATTCCTAGTTCACATCCTTGAGGATCTTCATGGTTTATTTTTACTTTGTTTCTGTCTTGAAATAATGTCTTTATAACTTCCTTCAATTCAGAGTGATTCAGCTTCCTAAGTAGTGTTTGATGTGGAGGTATAGTTAACAATCACTTATTTTTCTTAGTTTTCTTGAAGGTTTTTTGTTTTTTTTTTAAACTCTGATTGCTTCATCAGACATGTTTTCTCCTCACAGGTATCATGTTGATTTCCTCTCAGTGAGTTTATAGGGAGCTTCCTAAGACTTAATATTTTATCTCCTGTATGAACAAATAATGTTTAAATCTTCTTAAAATACATCTTTTTAGTGTAGGTTGAGGGGAGGGTGGATCTTACATATATTTTGAACTAAAGGTTTTATTTTACCTTAATATATTATTTTAATTGAATTTTCTTTATTTTTTTAAAAAATATTTTATTTATTTTATTTGACAGAGAGAGATCACAAGTAGGCAGAGAGGCAGGCAGAGAGAGAGAGGGGGAAGCAGGCTCCCTGCTGAGCAGAGAGCCCGATGCGGGGCTCGATCCCAGGACCCTGAGATCATGACCTGAACCAAAGGCAGAGGCTTAACCCACTGAGCCACCCAGGCTCCCCGAATTTCCTTTATTTTTAATCAGTTGACTTAGTAAGTTAAAAAAAATTCCAGGTTTGCTCTTATTTCATCCCTAGAATCTTTTATTTTTCCCGGTAAGGTAACACAAAGAGTATACTGGAATCTTATTTCAAGTATGTACTTTTTTTTGGATAAATAAACCGAGATTTAAAGAGAGTAAATAACTTGCCCAAAATCACTAAGCAGGGAGTGATAGAGTGGTCCTTTTGGAATCTAAAACCCTCATTTAACCACTGTGCTGGACTTCTTCAGTTTAGAGTGAAAGATGTAAAAGGGCACAACCTTGGGCATAGTGGTTGAGCATATAAAACTAAAGTGAAGAGCTTGTATCTTAAGATAGATAGCACTACAGAAATCATAGTATATTATTTGAATTTAAATGAAAGAATAGAATGTTTTCATTCAACTGATGAATATAGTCTATGGTGAGATTTTAAAAGCTGAGGTATTTTTAATTAAATGTCATCAGAACATATTTGATTACCAATTTCATGTGACTTCTACATTTTGTGCTATTGTACTTTTCTCTTTGTCAAATTTACCACAATATGGCCATATTTTCATTTCTAGGTGGTAGGCCTGTATCGATTATGTGGTTCGGCAGCAGTCAAGAAAGAACTTCGAGAGGCTTTTGAGAGAGATAGCAAAGCTGTTGGTCTGTGTGAGAACCAGTACCCAGATATAAATGTAATAACAGGTAATAATAAATATTTTTTATTCTTTGTACACATTCTGGAAAGACTACATCTGTGGGAAAAGGAATTGAGATACTATTTTGTAGCCCAGATTGAATTGGGTTTTATTCTGAAGTCTTGTTTTCCTTCCTTCACAGACATTACCGTGTTATTTTCTATGGGGAAGTACCAAGATGTGGCCCCTGCCCTCAAATAGGCAACAAATATTTGGGGAGTGGGGGTGGGAGTAAGACTTGAATTAAATTAGCTGTACTAGGTAGCAGAAGGAAAAGGGTACATTTTCTTTAGAGAGGAATAAATAAAACACCATTAGAGTTCAGTTTGATTGGAGCTTAGGTCATGTGAAGGGCATTGACTATCTGGGTAGAGAATTCAGATAGGCAGAGGGGACCCATCAAAGATTTTTGAGCAGGGGAGTGAAATCTTTAGAGATAATCTTCTAATCTGGCAACTTAATGTGATGGATTGGAATTAGAAGAAATCAGAAGACAGAAAACCAGTCAGGAAGCCTTGGCAGTGGTCCCAGCTGAAAGAGTCTCATAGCAGTAACAACAGGAAGGAACAGATTTAAAAGAGGGGGCCATGTCTTGGATACCTGGTTGATTAGGTACCATTTGCAGAAACTAAAAAGCTGAAAGGAGAGCTACTGCTTTTGGTGGAGAAATGTAAAGAAAGGTAATGAATTGGGTTTCTTTTACATTGAATTTGAGGTGCTAGTAGGAGATCTATGTGAAAATATCAGGCAAAGTAGAAAGTACAGTTTAGGAGAGTAATATAATCCAATATATAGCATTGAAAATATACTTCTAATACTCCTGAGACATGGGGGTGGAAGATGGCAATGTAAGGGTCATTGACCTGTAATTGTAATTAATGCCTTGCGATTGTCCATAAAGTTTGAAAAGATATGGGCTTTGAGAGTCTCCAAACTTTGGGAGGCATGCAAAGAAAGAAGAGCCAGCTAAAAGAGATTGAGAGGAAAGGAGTCAGAAAGTTTGGGAAACAAAAGACAACAGAGTTTAAGGAAAGGTGTGAGGCAGTGTCATTTGATCGAGAGATTATAAGATTAGAACAGAAATAAGTCCTTTGAATTTGGCCACTATAAAGTTGTTCATAACTAATGGATATCTTCAGGGACTATTGGCTTATAATTCTATGTTTATTTTTGTTGTTGTTTTACTTTTTATTAGCAAAGTTTTGAAGCATATACAAAAGTAGAGAGAATACTATGATAAACCCTCTTTATTTATCACCTGGCTTCCAAAATTAACACATGACCAAACCTGTTTCTTTTATATCCCCCATTTATTCTCCCCTAGACATGGATTATTTTGAAGTATATCTTGGATATCATATCCATTCACCTGTAGATGCTTTGGTAAGGGGGTCTCCAGATCTTCTGGGTTATTTTGATAGTTCTCTCTTCTGTTAACTACCATTTTTTTTCATGCTATAATATTGTTTATTTATCTCTCTAATTTGATTTTTTATATTACATGCAATTAATTGCTTAGGAGAGAATTTGAGGAAGGTGCAACTTGCACATATTAAAGAGATTTTTGTTAGAGTCCTTTAAAACTTACTTTTAGGTTTGAGGCTTTTTATATAGATGAGGTTCCCAGTCTCTAAACTCTGAATGACTGTATTTTCATAATAGTATATACTCTTAGATAATCAAAACTTTGATCCCAACCATTTTTTAAAAAATATTTTATTTATTTGACAGACAGAGATCACAAGTTAGGCAGAGAGGCAGGCAGAGAGAAAGAGGGGGAAGCAGGCTCGCCATTGAGCAGAGAGCCTGATGTGGGGCTTGACCCCAGGACCCTGAGATCATGACCTGAGCTAAAGGCAGAGGCTTTAACCCACTGAGCCACCCAGGCGCCCCTGATCCCAACCATTTTAAAAGAGACAACAAGGGACGCCTGGGTGGCTCAGTTGGTTGGGCGGCTGCCTTTGGCTCAGGTCATGATCCCGGCGTCCTGGGATCGAGTCCCACATCGGGCTCCTTGCTCAGCGGGGAGCCTGCTTCTCCCCCTGCCTCTGCCTGCCACTCTGTCTGCCTGTGCTCGCTCACTCTCTTTCCTTCTCTCTGACAAACAAATAAATAAATTAAAAAAAAAATAAAAAAAATAAAAGAGACAACAAACCAAGGCACCTTTTCTTTCCTATACATTTTAACAAATCAGAAATATTGGATACTTTTATTTTTGTAAAGGAAGAAAGTTTATCCTTTCTCTCTAAAAAAAAATGGATCATATCTACAAAAAAGTAGAATTTTCCCCTTAATAATATGTGATTAAAATCAGCAAAGGACCCATTTTATGAATTTGTTAAAGGAAAATTTTATAAGTAGCAGTTCCCAGGAAATTACACTCTATAACCCATGAAATGAGATTTTGCCTTGGTGGAGCATTATCTTAGAAATAAAAAGAAAATAAAAAATAAAAATAAGAATATCAAATATTTACAAAATAAGAAGGTGAATGATGTAGTTTATTTTGATCATTTGCTATGATAAGATCCTTAGAAATTTGTAGCATGTGCAGATGATAGGAATAATAGATCATTGGATGAATATTAGATTTATAACATTCTTTTCTAAAATTGAGAGTTTCCATAATTTATGAATTGGGCATTTTTTGGCTCTATTCTTTGTACTCTTCCATTTAAGGAAAGCTGGGTTTTATTTTGTTTTGTTAAGATTTACTTATTTATTTGAGAGAGAGAAAGAGAGAGAGAGGGAGGATGAGGGGAAGGGGAAGTGAGAGGAGAGAGAGAATCCCAGACTGACTCCTCGGTGGGTGTGTATCCTGACTCAGGGCTCTATCCCAGGACCCCAAGATCACTGCCTGAGCCAAAACTAAGAGTCGGGTGCTTAACCAACTATGCCACCCAGGCTCCCCAGGAAAGCTGTTTTTTTAAAAAGAACCTAGAACTATTTTCTTTCTTGATAAAGAGCAAAGGAAAAGATTTAAAATGGAAAAATTTCATCAGAATAAATTATACACAAGGTCTCATTATGTCACAAAAGAAAGGACATTATTGATTTGGGGAATTGGCTAGTAATGATGTTGCCTAATGTGTTTGTTCCATGTAAACTCACATTTCTAAGTAAACTTTCGAATATAATTAACAGTTCAGTAGTTCTAAAAAATGAGCCATTAATAAAGTAAATAATAGAGTTTACTCACAGTTTAATGTGTTCTTAGTAGCTGGTTTGTCTGGAACACAGAATGAACTGCTCCAGACAAACCAGATTTTTCAAGGAAGTGCAAAATTTAAGGTATGAAATTTATTCATAGTTTTTTATGGAGCTTATTTATCATAGGAACAATAGAAGCAATTAGAAAAGTAAAAATATTTATCATTTAGTGATTATTAGAAAAGAACATGCCTCCTGCAGAGGAAAATTTACCTGCCTTAGGTAAACTGTCTTCATATTTCAGTATTACACGATCGGTATCTAAGTTCAGTACTTAAGCGTTTATTTGACCATGACTTTTTCTGATTTTAATTATTTTTAAATTATTCATTCTTTTATTTTCCCTTAAAAGACAACTTGGTCAGAAGTAAACTCCAAATTATCTTTCAAACATTAGTAATTTTCTTCATTTATGCATATTAAATAATACATTTTCCCGTACCATATGTATTATATGTTCTCTGATCTCTGGCACATTAACTTTCAAATTATTTCTGTTTTTCTTTACCTGGATTGAATGTAGACATTTAAACTGTATAAACACTAAGGAATGCAAAACACTGAGGAATGATCATAGATGTAGCAATCGAAATATACTGAGGCAATAAGAACCATTTGATCTCCACATCTGTGGAGTGTGACCGAAGTAAGCAGGAAGTTCAGAAAGAGTAAGTGAGGTAGAGTGGGTCAGATTAATGGACTTAAAAATTAATTTGTAGCATTAACTTCAGGAAATGTCAGTGAGTCTATGTTCAAATCTATCTACTCGAATGTATCTTTATTATCTGTAGAAGTTTTACCTGAGAAAGATTCTCATGGTCCTGTACTTGTATTTTCAGTATTCTTGTTCGGGTGAGTTAATTTTTTGTTATAGTAGATGCTGATAGAGGATAAGGGCACTTTCTCAGGGGACAGTGTCTCACTTGAAGAATGAGTTTAATTAGATACTAATCTTCATAGTCCTGCCGTTGCTTGTAGAAAAATGGTATCCATTCATCTAACCATCATATGTCGTATGTTACTATACACCAGACACTTTGCTAAGGCATTTGAAATACAACAATGTGTAAGACATAATCTCTGTCCTCAAGAATACTAGTCTAAGGGGAAGACAGAGTCAGAGATAGCTGATTATAATATATGAAGAGGAGCACTTATTGTGGGAAAATTAGGGAAAACTTGATGGGAGAGGTGACTCCTCAGCTAACTTAAAAGGTGAACTGGACTTAGCCAGCCAGGGCTGGAGGAGAGCAATCTATTAGCAAAAACCTGGGAGATGGCAAGCTACATGATCTGTAGTACCTGCTAAAGAGAAAAGCATCAGGCAGGTGAGTGGTGAGGGATACCTGGAATGCTCTCTCAGACTGGAACCCAGACCTGACGATGAGGGTCATTTGGAAACAGCAGAGTTAGAATATGATCATTTTCGCTTTCTCTCTTTCTGTATTTCCCTTCCCTACCTCCCTCCCTTCCTTCCAACTTAGTTGGTTGAGTTTCCCTGTACTAGGTTTTATAATAGCGCTTACACATTAAACACGTAAAGGCAGCTGGGAGGGCTAAAAGAAAGGTATAGAGACGGTGATCTACTAACTTTTTGAGGTGAATATGTGTAGTTCTGTAGTGACTTTTAAAATTATTATTCCCATGTGTTTAATAAAAAACAAAATTTAAAAACATTGTTTATTTGTTTTGCAGTGCTAAGGAGTAAATAAATACTGAAAGACTGTTTTGGTATTTTTCTCCAAATCAGAACCAGAGTTTTAAACTTAACACTGTACATTCCTGGGTCTACTGGTGTGATGGTGGCTATGGAAATCAAAGTAAGAAACCCAAAGGAGGGGCACCTGGATGGCTTAGTTTTTTTTTTTGTTTTTTTTTTTAAGATTTTATTTGTCAGAGAGAGGGAGAGAGAGCAAGCGAGCACAGGCAGAGAGGCAGAGGGAGAAGCAGGCTCCCTGCCGATCAAGGAGCCTGATGTGGGACTCGATCCCAGGACGCTGGGATCATGACCTGAGCCGAAGGCAGCCACTTAACCAACTGTGGATGGCTCAGTTTTTAAGCCTCTGCCTTTGGCTCAGGTCATGATCCCAGTGGGATCGGGCCCCCGAATTGGGCTCCCTGCTCAGCTGGAAGCCTGCTTCTCCCTCTTCCACTCCCCCTGCTTGTGTTCCCTCTCTCGCTCTCTCTCTCTCTTTCAAATAAATAAAATCTTAAAAAAAAAAAAAAGAAGCCCAAAAGAGAAGGGGAGTCTATGCATGAGAATATCCAGAGTCCATTTAATCACTTATCTTTCCCTATCTAGAAGTTAATTGGTTTATTTACTAAATATTTATTGAACATTTACTATACGCCAGGCATTCTTCTAGGCACCAGGGACAAGTGAACAGGATGTATCTCAGTCCTTATGTATGCTTTCTAGTGGGGTAAGAGAGAATCAGTAATCAAGCCAAAGAACAGTGAGATCTAGTAACTTATGAGTGATGATGATACCTATCATTCTATCATGGAGATTAGTAGAATTTTCCTATATAGTTGGTTTTGTGCCTGAATGAAGGTGAGAAGCATATGGTTTCATAGTATCTAACTATTACAGAGCTTATTATAGCCAGAACTAGTTCTTTATTTACCTATAATTGCCTGCATTTTCAAGTACATAATAAAAAATTTACTGTTTTGCACTTATAAATTTCTCCATGTAAAATTTTCCCAAGTTTCCCTTTAGTAGTTCCTGTGGCAATAAAGATTGTTACCACAAACTTATTATCTTAAAGTTTTTATGTCTTCAGAGTGTTTGAAATATGTTAAAAAGGCATTATAGCTTAAGATACTCCAGTCTGTTACTAAATTTTTGAGATAAGGTCATAAAGCTAATGTCTAGATTGATGAGTAGTTACATAGTTATGTCACAACGTAGTATAAATATCTCTTCTATGTATCATTCTGTGAAATCTGTTGATTATTTTTCCAATGAACTCTTTGTCTACATATAGAAAAGGAGCTATAACTTTTACTTCATTGAACATAATGTACACTGAGCATTCTCTAAGTGCTTAGTATTCATTAGTAATAATTCCCTCTTATCTACCCTCAAATGATGTGTGAAATAAGTAATCTTGAACTGGGAGTAATTTAAAATTCCACTTATATTAATGGTTGTTTAGTATATTATATAAAGGATAATGATATTTGAAATATGTGTTTTACTAAGCTATAAAGTTATCTTTTCTGGAGATCTTTTAGGTTTTAATTTAATTTAATTGCTTTATAGGGCGAGTCTCAAACTACCAGGGCATATTGAATTTTGTTAGAACTAACAAGTCTTGCTTTGTTAAGGAACATGTATGGAATCTTTTTTTTTTTTTAAATCATGCCCTAGAGGGTTAGTAGTGTCTTTATTTGGCAACTACAAGAAACTACATTTTCACTTTCTAACTGTAACTCAATTGTCCTCTTTACACCAAGTGTTGCTATTCATTGTAGATAGGTTTAGATTTAGACTATGAAACTAATGATGGTAGTAAAAAAAAAAAAATCCCATGATATAACTTAAGAAATGGGAACAAACAAGACTCATGTCTATGGTATATAAAATTCTTTATTATTATCATCACTGTACATCTGACATGTATTCTTTGTTATGATATAACAGGTTCTTTATGTATATCATATTTCTTTATGTATGTCAAGGAAGAAGTTTGGTCAGTAGTTTACCAATGCTGTTTCCAGATTGTTGTCTTTTCACCGTTGAGTAGAAACTTATGCTTTCCTCAGGAATAAAGCTCTCTTGAGGCTCATGGCACCACCACCTGCATCTTTCCTATTTACCATAATCTACAGAACTCTTGGGCATTCCCATTTACTCAGTGAACACTTTGATATCTCACCAATGGTTATATTTCCAGCTGAAGTTCTGCCTTTGTCCTAAGTGATTTTAATATGCAAATGAAATGACCCATCCAGAATCTATTAAAAGTCAATTCTCTTTCCATTGAATTGTATAAAAATAGTTGATTTTTGCATATTGATCTTGTACTTTGCTAAACTCATTTATTAGTTCTGTTAGTTTTTTAGTGGATTCCTTAGGATTTTCTATATATAAAATTATGTCATCTGCAAATAGAGATGCTTTTACTTTTCTCTTTCCAAGATGGGTCCTTCTTATTTCTTTTTCTTGCCTAGTTGCCCTAGCTAGAACCTCCAGTATATGTTGAACAGCAGTGGCAAGAGTGATCATCCTTATCTTGTTCTTTTCTTTTTTAAAGATTTTATTTATTTATTTGACAGAGAGAGGTCACAAGTGGGCAGAAAGTCAGGCAGAGAGAGGGGGGAAGCAGGCTCCCCGCAGAGCAAAGAGCCCGACGTGGGGCTTGATCCGAGAACTCGGAGATCATGACCTGAGCCGAAGGCAGAAGATGAACCCACTGAGCCACCCAGGCACCCCATCTTGTTCTTGATTTTAGGAGAAAAGCTTTCAGTTTTTAACCATTAGTTATTATCTTAACTGAATTTTTCATAGATCCCTTTTAGCAAGTTGAGGAAGTTCCCTCCTATTCCAAGTTTGTTCGGTGTTTTTATCATGAAAGTGTGTTGGATTTTGTTCAATGACTTTTATAAGTCTATTGAAATGATCATGTGGTTTATGTCCTTTATTTTATTGATATAGTATATTACATTAATTGGTTTTCAGATGTTAAGCCAACCCTTGCATACCTGAGATTAATCCCACTTAGTCATGATGTTTCTTCTTCTTCTTTTTTTTTTTTTAAATATATTGCTGGATTTAGTGTACTAGCATTTTGTTGAGGAATTTTGTGTCTGTGTTCCTGAAAGTTATTGGTCTGTAGTTTTCTTGTGATGTCTTTGTCTGGTTTTGATATCAGGGTAACACTGGTCTTTCGACTGTGATCCTTTCTTCTACTCATTTTGAGTACTCCTCTCCCCCCTCCGCCATTTTCTTAAGATAGAAATTGAACCCATTGATTTGGGACCTTCCTCCTTTTCTAATGTAGACACTTAGCGCTATAGATTTCCCTCTAAACTCTGCTTTAACCTCCCACAAACTTTGCTGTGTTGTGTTTTCATTTTCACTTAGTTCAAACACTTTCTGGTTTTCCTTTTTCTTCTTTGATTCATGGGTTATTTAGAAGTATGTAAGTTTGTGTCAAAATATTTACGGAATTTCCCAGATATGTAAATTTATTAATTTCTCATTTAATTCCATTATAATAATAGCACATACTTCATGTGACGTGAATCTCTCTCTTTTTTTTTAAGATTTTACTTGAGGGAGAGGGGGAGAGAGAGAGAAAGAGAGAGAGCATGAATGCGGGCAGGAGCAGACAGGGATAAACAGACTCCCTCCTGAGCAGGGAACCTAATGCGGGGCTTGATCCCAGGACCCTGGGATTATGACCTAAGCCGAAGGCAGATGGTTAACCAACTGAGCCACCCAGGCACCCCATCTTTTTGTATTTGTTTAAACTTACTTTAATGTCAAGGACATGCTCTTCTGTGGTGAATGTTTTCATTTGAACCCTTAAGAATGTGTGTTCTGGTGTTTTGGAATGTAATATACTATAATTATCAATGCAGTCAAGTTGATTAATAATGTTGTTCCAATCCTCCATGTCTTTATGTGTTTTCTTTCTTCTTGTTTAGAGAGGCATGTTGAAATCTTCAACTATGATTGTGGTTTTGACTCACCCATCTTCTACCTCCCCCTTTCCTTTAAAGGTTTCAATTACACATGCATTAGGTCACTTGTGTTTGTTTCACAGCTCACCTATATTCTGTTCATTTCTTCCAATCTTTTTTTAAAATCTCTTTGTTTAATTTTAGATTATTTCTATTGCTGTGTCTTCAAGTCATTAATTTTCTCTGCTAATATTAATTTCATCTATTGTGTTTTTAATCTCTGATTTTTAATTTTCAGTATTACAAGTATGATCTTTTCTTCATACCTTCTGTGTCTCTACGTAGCATGTTCAGTCTGTCTTCTAGCTTCTTGAATATATGAAATACCATATAATAACTGTTTCAATGTCCTATCATCTATGTCATTCCTGAGTTGGTTCATAATTGACTTTTTTCCTCATTATAGATCATATTTGCCTGCTTCTTTATATACATTGTAATTTTTTGTTAGATGTCAGATATTGTGGATTTTCTTGGGTGCTAGGTTTTTGGGTTTTTTTAAATCCTTTTAGATACTTCTATCTTGCTTCCTCTGAAATCTGTAGAGGAATTCTTCCTTGCTTCATCATAGCTTTTGGTGATTTGCTGGCAATCTTTGGCATTCCTTAAGTTTATTGAGACCTCACTCCAATCCTCTGCCTTCACAAGGTGTTCTCTCAGGCTTATTCACGTCCTCTTCCATCTGTGCATAGCTATCCCTGTGTCCAAATTCCCCTTTTATAAGAACATCAGTCATATTAGGACACACCCTAATGACCTCATTTTAATTTTATTATTTCTGTAAAGATCCAAACAAGTCCACATTCTGAGGTACTGGGGATGAAAACTTAAATATATTTTCTTTGTGGAAGATATAGTCCAACCTGTAACAGTACTGTAGCCAAATCTCATGAGTTATGAAGTTTTTCACTGTGGTTGCTCAGGTCAGGAGCTATTGCCTGCCAGTGTAAGCTTCTGAAATTTGTTTCCTCTAATCATTTTGGGCAGTTCTTTCTCCGGCCTCGGTTAGTTTCCTCACCAGCACTTGCTGGTCAATACTCAGATAGAAACTCAGGGGGATTTGGAAATACCCAGAGTTTTTTTCTGGACAGCTCTCTACTCTCTAATACTATGTTCTTCAAGATCTAGCTGCTTTGATCTCCTTAGACTTCTAGCTTCCTCTCCTCCACTTAGCTAGACCTACTAGCTACCTGCGTTTGCACCTCCTCACTGTGACCTGGAAGGGCTTTCCAGGCAGTAAGCTGAAGTAGTTATGGGCATACTTCATTAGTTTCCCATCCCTTGGGGATCATATCCTTCCTTGCCTGATGTCCAATGTGTTGAACATAGTTTTGTTTTCTAGTTATTTTATTGGGTGTTTCCACTTGTTTCAGGCAAGAAGTTAAATCTGGTCTGCATTGCTCCATGTTGGCTGGAATAGCTGGTCTATTTTTCTAGCCTGTATCTGAGTTGCTGCTTTCTACTAGAAAAAAAAAAATCACACAGGGGTATATCTTGATACCAGTATAAATCCATGGACTTCAAAATCAACTGGGCTTTCAGTGGTGTCTGCTAATAAATATGTGTTCTTGTCTCTCCCATTCTTCTTCTCTCATTCTCCAGAGTGTCTGTTTAATATTTTCTCACTCCTCAAATCTCACTTCACCCGTGTCACTCTTAGCAGATGACCTTGCCTCCTTACTTCCCGGAGGAAATAGAAGCCGTCAGAGAGGAACCTTCTCTACTTGCTGTGACCCAACCTGCCAGCATGCCTTCTTTGGCATACATCCTTTGTACTTCTCCACTGCCTTTTCTGTAACAGTGTAGAAATGATCTTCCTCACATTTTGGACTAATTTTAATTCCTTTATGTGTTCTTAGGAATTTCTTCTTCTTTCCTCTTTGAAGATTTTGCTCAAAGTACTCCTCTCTTTTGGACCTTAAAAACCATTTTAATATCTTCTTTACATTAGCATTTAAATGTTCATGTCTCTTTCATCTTAAAAAAAAAATCCCTACTTTATCCTGCTTCTCTCCTTCCCACCCATCTATGGTTATCACCTTCTCTCAAAGCCATATTTGAGCAGATTACCTATCTTTCTTTCTCTGTCTCTATTTCTTTTTTTTTTTTTTTTTAAGATTTTATTTATTTATTTGTCAGAGAAAGAGGGAGAGCGAGCGAGTGAACACAGGCAGACAGAGTGGCAGGCAGAGGCAGAGGGAGAAGCAGGCTTCCTGCCGAGCAAGGAGCCCGATGTGGGACTCGATCCCACGACACTGGGATCATGACCTGAGCCGAAGGCAGCCGCTCAACCAGCCGAGCCACCCAGGCGTCCCATCTCTGTCTCTATTTCTTTAACATCCATTTACTTCTGAACCAAATGCAACCTGACTTCTGTGTCCTTTATTCCCCTGAAGCTGTCTTACCGAAGCTGCTGACTTCTTTGTCTGGTGGACATTTCTTGATCCTTGTCTTGAATTATCTCATGTTTCTTATACCTAGCTACAAAAACTGCCACCTTAGAATCACAACAGGAATTTGTTAAAAATACAAGGACATAGCTCAGACCCCTGGAGATTATGATTTAGTAGGGCTGGCATGGGGCTCTGGAATATATATATTTTTTAAGTTCTTCAGGTTATTTCAGTGTGCAACCAAGTTTGTGAAACACTGTTCTCCATAGTACTTAACATGGTTCTTATCTAACCTGCCTATTGTTGGCCATCAGTTGATATCATAGACCCTTTCTTGAAACATTCTTTTCTTGACTTCCTTGGCAGCATACTTGCCAGTCCCCCCTTAGCCCCTCCCTGCCTCTTCTCACTACCCGTACTTCTTTAGACGCCTTTGGAAAATCCTCTTCCTGATGACCCCATAAAAACCATTGTTCTTCAGGGTCTTTTCACATCATCTGTGCCTCCCTGGTCATCTCATCTGTTCCCAAGCTCTGTTATCCTCTTTAAGTTGATAATTCTCAGGGTCTTCAACCATCCCTTTCTGAGCCTCAGATGTTTCTATCCAGAAACCTTGAATGTTCCATAGAGACTTTACGCTGAATATACTCAAAATGAAACTCCTTCCCATTCCCTTCCCCCGCTGTTTAAAGTATAGCACTGCTCTCCACCTGGATGCTCAAGCTCCAAACCTAGGAGACATCCTTACACCTCCCTTTCCCTCAAAATCACAAATACATGTTGGATTTAGTGATCCTGTTTTGGGAGTTTATCCTATAGACATACGTGCATACATACAAGTAATGATGTGCAAGACTATTCACTGTAGCATGTTTGGGAATAACGAAAGATTAGAAACAACCCAAGTATTCCATCTGCAGTGACTGACTAGATAAAGTTCTGGAATATTCATACTTTGGAATACTGTGATGTGGCTATAAAATGCCACTTTTAAAAATCTTACAGCATAGCTGGAGGATGGGATTCCGGTTTATTCCAATGGATCTTTTGATCCAGTCGTCTCTTTGGATACAACACCCCAAATCTACAAAGCAATGTAAGGAAGAATATTCTTACTCATCAGTAAACAAACAAAACAAGGTCTGCTGTCTTAGCAACTTTCAAATGCATAACACAGTATTATTAATTATAGTCATTGTGCTGTACATGGACCATTATATTCCTTAACTCAAAAGTCTAGAAACTCAAAATTCACGTAAATGGAATAATTTCCAATTAATACTAGTATGCCTTGTTTTCTCAACTTTCGTTTCACGTGTATTTATAGAGGACCAGAATGAATAGAGTATATGAACCATGAATTGCTTACTTTATGAATAACAAACCTAATATGTATGATCATTGGAAATGGTGTGTGTGCATTTTTAGCATGCTTTCAAAACAAGCCAATTACTGAGGCAATTTATAAGATGACAGAATGCTAGTGTTTTGTTGTAATAGGTTTTTGTTGTTGTGTTTATTATTTTCAGAATATTAAAGGTTGGCTATAACAATACTTTAAAAAAATTCACGGTTTTTAAAAATTTTGTTCTGAAGACCAATTGCTGTCTCTCTTTGTTTTCTAAAGGCGTTCTTAAGGACTATCTAAGAGAACTTCCTTCTCCTCTGATAACAAAGCAGCTTTATGAGGCTGTATTAGACACAATGGCAAAAAATCCTTTGAAAATGTCATCAAGCGGATGTGAGAATGACCCAAGTGACTCTAAGTATACTGTTGACCTGCTTGATTGTCTTCCTGATGTTGAGAAGGTAAACATGTGGTATGCCTTTTTCCCTAAAAGCCAGCTAATGAATACATACTTAGCTCCAGAGCTGCAAATAATTTTTCAGTTATTTTATATTTGTGGCACTATGAGTTTAAGCTCTGCCTTTACTAAAGGCTCCTTAAACAACATTAAGTCAAAAACCTGCTTCTTAAAGAGAATAAATCTAGGTAACAATTTTTTCTTTTCTATATAATTTTAGTTTAGGCACAGGTACTTCCTATACATTTTTTAAAACTATGATTACCTTATTAAAATAGTATATGTTTATTAAAGAAAAATTGGGAAGATATAGAAAAGAATGGAAAATGGCAATTATCATTATCCAAAGGCAACCCTAATTAACATATTAGTTTATTTCCTTTTAGTATTTAAACAATGTGGTAACTGTTGTAGTGTACAGTTGAGGCTTAGCCTCAAGACTTAAGCAACCCTCATCACCACCATTTCTTTCCTTCTTGTCTTTTCGCATTTGCCTCCTCACAATCTGAATCTTGAGATCCATATCTTCAGGCATGCCTGCAGAGCAGATATTAGGATAGCTGGATCTACAGAACCAGTCTTAGCCTAACTTTAGCTGTAGTTCCTTAGAACAAAAGGGAAATTAAGAGTGATATGGCTGGGCTTGTCCAGATGAGGCTGACTTTACCTGTATCTTTTATCATGTGAAGGTAGAAAGGGCAAGAGTGAATATATAGAAATTTTTAGAAAAATATTTTATTTATTTGAGGGGTACCTGGGTGGCTCAGTCACTAAGTGTCTGCCTTGGGCTCAGGTCGTGATCCCAGTGTCCTGGGATCTAGTCCCGCATCGGGGTCCCTGCTCAGCAGGAAGACTGCTTCTCCCTCTCCCACTCCCCCGCTTGTGTTCCCTCTCTCACTGTGCCTCTTTCTTTTTTTTTTTTTTTTTTTTAATATTTTATTTATTTATTTGTCAGACAGAGTGAGCGCAGGCAGACAGAGTGGCAGGAAGAGGCAGAGGGAGAAGCAGACTCCCTGCTGAGCAAGGAGCCCGATATGGGACTCGATCCCAGGACGCTGGGATCATGACCCGAGCCGAAGGCAGCTGCTTAACCAACTGAGCCACCCAGGCGTCCCTGTGCCTCTCTCTTTCAAATAAAAAAACAAACTCTTAAAAAAATTTTTATTTATTTGAGAGAAAGAGAGAAGGAGAGAGCACAAGTGGCAGGGGTGGGGGGTGGTGGGCAAAGGGGAGAGAGCAGAAACAGACTCCCTGCTGAGCAGGGAGCCCAGTTTGGGGCTTGATCTCGGGATCCTGGGATCATGACCTGAGTGGAAGGCAGATGCTTAACCTACTGAGCCACCCAGGCACCTGAGCATATAGAAATGTTAAGCCCTAAAACTTCATTCACCAGTTTACTGTAGTCTTCTGAACATCTTGTGCTCACTCAATTAGATTAGCAATTACTGCTTCTTTGGTTGAGGAGGGGGAACAGCTACAAAGATGTGGACAGCTGCAGAAGGGTGCAGTGAAGGGATAGAGATAGTCCTTCTTTGATAAAAGATAAAATTGTGTCATTTTTCTTATAAGTGAAGAAATGAGTTATCTAGGTATTCAAACACTTGCCAAGTTATATTGCTTTTATGAGTGTTGTAGTCTGTCATCTGAATTTAGGCCTGTCAGGCCTCAAAACTCATACTATTACCGTCCTTTCTAAAAAGGCTGCATAATATTCCATTGAGTGAACTTGATGTAAGTTGTCCCTATTCTCTTTTGTATAATATTTATGTTTTGAACCTATTTGTATGTATTTGTATGCAGAGATTTCTTTTCAGTTAGAGTTATGTATTTAGAATAGAATCTCAGTGAAGCTATTGATTTAAATGATGTGAACATGTATAGGCTCTTAATACATTTTCATAGTACTTTTCAAGAGGGACACAACAATTACATTTTTTGGCTCGTCTTAGTAGACAAAAAGTATTTTTTTAATTTTAGGTTGTATTTCTTGGTTTGCTATTGAGATTAAACCTAAGATGTTTAACCAGAGGTGGTTATGTTTGTGGGTGTGTGTGTATTGGTCACAGCACAATATGCTGAAACTAGCCTTAAGATGTCAATGAATGTAGAGTCCCATTTGTGTTAGGAAATGTATAGTGAATGGAGAAGAGGAACAGGTACTTATTATTTACAGTGTTTTTATGATTCATATATTTGTTTTTATTTCAAAATATCAATTATAGTCTCCTCTGGCTTTCATTCTCTTGTCATTCCTTTCTTTCACAGACAAACATTGAAAGAATGTTTATTTCGGCTGTCCTTACTTCTTCACCATGCTTGACTACTCAACACATTCTAATCTGGCTTCCAAGCCTATCTCTCTAGATTTGTTTTTGCCAAGGTTAATGATGACCTTCTAATCACTGAATCCAGCTGTCACTTTTGGCTCTAGAAATATGTCATTTTGATTTTTTCTTTTTCTTTCTAATTTTTATAACTACAGTTTTATTTGTCATTCATTTCTTTAATATAATTATGAAGAAATTATATACTCATTTTATTTTTTAAATGATCTTATTCCAGTACTTCAAAAACATCCTTTCTTTCCATAATTATTTAAACCTAAATAATCTTCCACTTCTTGAGCAAACTCCCCTTACTAGTTCCCTCAAGTATTAAAAATATTCTTTTTCAACTAAATTTTCTGTTATTTCTAGCTATGCTATTCATGGTTTGCCTTCTTAAAGTATTTATTGGTTAAGCGCATTAGCCTTTTTCCTAATCTGAATCATGATAAACCGAGTCGTGTTTGAAATCTTTGGCTTCCCAGATTCAAGGATGGGTGTCCTCTACTCACAACTACAGGATTTATTTGTGCTTAAAGATGAACATTCTTACCTAATTCCTCTTCCATCACAGCCCAAGCTGTTGTCATTTTAGAGGAGGAAAGAGGAAATTGTTGATGTATATTTTAGCAGGCACTCCAGTTGAAATTTGGAATGCATTCATGAGACTTTTATAAAGAGTTTGTATTTTGGCTATTTAATGGATCAGATTATGTCATTGGAACCTAAGGATCCTATGTAATGTTTTCATAAGAAAATATGTTTCAGGGTTCCAAATATCCAACTTAGAAGCAAATCTTTGAAACAACCTTTTAAAAAGATGCCTACCTGTATTTTCTGCTGTAAATTGTGTCCTTAAATTTGCCCCTGTGTATAACTCTATTAAGTGAAATGTAATTTAATTTAATTTAGGCAACCTTAAAGATGTTACTGGATCATTTGAAATTAGTGGCTTCTTATCATGAAGTGAACAAGATGACTTGCCAGAATTTGGCTGTGTGCTTTGGACCTGTATTATTAAGTCAAAGGCAAGAGACTTCTACCCATAACAACAGAGTCTTTACTGATTCAGAAGAACTTGCAAGTGCTTTGGATTTTAAAAAACATATTGAAGTTCTTCATTACTTACTTCAGCTGTGGCCAGGTAAATGATTCTATGGAAATATTTTTCTCTTTCAATGATAGGGTGTTTGAATTAACTAATCTTTAAATATACCCATATATGATTTGAGAAAATCTTTTCTAGATTTTGCTTTTTCAGATAGTTAAGAATTGATATCTTTAAATTTCTCCATTTATATTTTTGCTTTCGCTGATAGACATGTAGATCAATGTACACATTTTGGTCAGATCTGGATTTGTATTCTGGTTGTGTTGCTTGTTAGCATTCTGATCTTGGACAAGTTCTTTAACATCTTAGATCCTCAATATCATCTTTTGTCTTATGGATTTAATAATATGTTTATAGAATTTATAGGGGAATCAAAAAGTTATGTTTGTAAGGTGCTCAGCACAACTCTTGTCACATAATAGGTACTCTGTAAATATTAATTTCTTTACCCTTCTCATTTTTAGTTCAGCTGATATGAAGGAGAAATCATTTTTTTCCTTCATTCAGTTCTTCTTCCTGACAACTTTACTGTATCCATGGTTGTTCTTCAAATTTTCCAGGCTTAAGTTGACAGTCATCTTTGATCTTACCATCTTTCTTATCCATCCCTTGTTCCAGTCAATGACAAAAAGCTGACAGTTATTTTCCCAATACCTCTGTTATGTAGTTTCAGAGCTTAAAGGAATATGTATTTAATGAGATGTTCTATACAGGATGCTGTATTTAAGTTCCAAAATTTTCTTATCCTGTAGTGACCCCCCCGCTTCCCTACCCTGCATAATACCAAACATGAAAGTACCTAGGAACTTGTGTAACACACAGTGGTAAGAGTGCTTGAGCCCTGGAGCCCGTCTTGGATTCGGATCCAGATTGTGGCCCAGGCACATATTTAATTCCCCTAAGCCTCAGTAGGCTTCTCTATAAATAGTTCCTACCTTGGGGTTGTTATGAAGATTCTATAGACAAAGCATCTAGGCATTGTGCAAAGTGTTTTGTATAAAGTTAGCTTTGTTACTCTTTTAATGGTAGATGTGAGGATAGACCAAAGTACAAAGAAATGCTTGATTTAGTCTTTAAAAAAAACCAAATTAATTATAGAAAATGAATAAAAAGGTCAACTTTTAAGTTTATAAAGTTAAAATTTTTGCTTTCTTTCAAACACAGACTTAAAAAACATTTCTAATTTTAACTGAATTAGTATATATCATTAATATTTAAAAATCCTGAATCAAGAGGTTCTGGATAATTGGTTTGATTTCTGCATTTGGTACCCAACAGAAGGGAGCTCCCAGGTTAACGTTTTAAATATGCATTTCCTGTGGTTTTTCCTACAACTGCTTTAATTCTAATAAGCATCAGGAATTGGGAAAGGAGCCATCTTCATCATTCACAAATGAAAACTTGCTTACCTGGAGTTTACTATAAGTACCTGATTTCTTTATCATTAATTCTGTATCAGAGGTTAGTGTTATTTAAAAATAACTGCCCCGGAGGACCTGAATAGACATTTTTCCTGAGAAGACATCCAGATGCCCAACAGACACATGCAAAGATGCTCAACATCACTGATCATCAGGGAGATACAAATCAAAACCACAGTGATATATCACTTCATACCTGTCAGAATGAAAAACGTCAAAAAGACAAGAAGTGACAAGTGTTGGTGAGGATGTGGGAAGAAGAGAACCCTTGTGCAGTGTTGTTGGGAATGTAAATGGTGCAGCCATTATAGAAAACAGTATGGAGGATCCTCAAAGAATTAGAAGTAACATACAATGCAGTAATTCTACTGTGGGGTATTTACCCAAAGAAAATGAACACATGAATTTGAAAAGATGTATGCACTCCTGTGTTCATTGCAGCTTTACGGTAGCCTAGATATGGAAGCAGCCTAAGTGCCCATTAGTAGACAAAAGGGTAAAGAAGATGTGATACACACACCACACCCACATATACACTATGGATTATTACTCAGCTACTTAAAAAAAGGAGATCTTGCCATTCAGAACAACATGGATGGACCAAGAGGGTATCATGTTAAGTGAAATAAGTCAGACAAAGACAAATACCATATAATTTTACTTACATATGGAATCTATAAAACAAAACAAGTCAACAACCAAACAACAAAAAAAAACCCCACCAAAAAACCTGAAATACACTCGTAAATACAGAGAACAAACTGCTGGTTCCCAGAGAGGCAGTGGGTGGAGGGAGGAGTGAAATGGGTGGAGAAGACTAAGAAACACAGAATTCCAGTTACCAAATCAAATCAAGTCCAGGAGATGAAAAGGGCAGCATAGGGAACATAGTAAATGTCATTGTAATAACGTTGGTGACAGATGGTGACTACGCCTGTTGTGGGGAGCGCTGTGTCATCTGCAGAGTTGTTGATTCACTGTGTGTGCACCTGAGAGTGATACAAACCTATGTCAGCTGTACTTCAATTAAAACAAAACCAAAAAACCTGCCCCCTTTTCTATAACCTGTGTTTTTCTTTAGTTATAGTACCTCAGATAAAGGGCAGAAAGATGAGAATAAATACCGGTTAATGCGGCCCTCTAAATCATTTGCTTTTGGATTGAAGGAAAGGCTGGACTCTCTGCTCAGCAGGGAGCCTGCTTCCTCCTCTCTCTGCCTGCCTCTCTGCCTACTTGTGATCTCTGTCAAATAAATAAAATCTTAAAAAAAAAAAAAAAAAGGAAAGGCAAACATTAAGTAGAAGTAGTACCATTACTGAGCCTGAGTAAGTTGGTAGTGATACAGAGAAAGGGTCGTGGTGTATGAACTTGGTGAATGCCCATCTCTATGCACCAAGTGGAAGGGTTTGACCCGCCTTGCTAGGTGCATATCTTACTTATTTTTGTATTTTGGAATTTCCCCTCCTCCTCTGGAGGTAAAAAAAAAAGTTGGTTCCACCCTCCCCCCACCCACGTGGCTTCGTTATTTTAACTTTTTGTGTTATTTTTTGTTTTTTAATTTGGGGCAATAATAAAATTTGCTTTAAGCTTTCCATTGGAAAAATCTTATCTGCAAAGTGATCAGTTAGAATTCTAGCACATTGGCACTAGAAGGTAAAAATCATCCCGCCAGTGGCATTTCAGATTGTCTTCTGCCAAGCCCTAAGGTTCTTTGGGAGCAGCTTTGGAGCCAGATTGGCAGCAGGTGAGGGAACAGAATGTAAACACACTTCCCTTTTGATCAAAATAGTCTTCTTTTCATCTTTTTTATGTATTGGATTTTTACAAAATTGTTGCTTTTTAAAAATAGTTTTGCTGTTTTAAGAAGAATATTAAAATTTACTTTCTCTTTACAGATGGGGAAATAGCTTTAGAGAGAGTGTAACTCCTAGACCAGCTATTTGCTGTATCACATTTTCTTTTTCTTTTTTTTTTTTTTAAAGATCTTATCCATTTGACAGACAGAAATCACAAGTAGGCAGAGAGGCAGGCAGAGAGAGAGGAGGAAGCAGGCTCCTCGCCGAGCAGAGAGCCCAATTCGAGGCTCGATCCCAGGACTCTGGGATCATGACCTGAGCCGCGAAGGCAGAGGCTTTAACCCACTGAGCCACCCAGGCGCCCCGCTGTATCACATTTTCTATGATGAGTAAATTTGAGGCAGATTTTTTGGGGAAAAGCTATAATTTTTTTTTTCCTATTCCTTTTTCTTTCATTTTTCTCACTAGAGTAAGCTTTATGAGGTCAGGGATTATATTTTGCTTACCCTTAGAACCCAAGTTCTAAGACAGTGGTGCTTGGCATTATAGGCATTTAATATATTCTGTTAAACAAGGCAGTTATGCTATAGATAAAAGACTAATAAAGTGATTAAAAATATAAATCTGTCAGTAGAACAAGATAAGAAAATTAAGTTTCTTAGTACTTATCATTACATTTTGAAACATTTTCAGCAACTTTATGGATTGCATTTTAAATTTTATTCTGTTGAAGATGGGCAGTCATAATGCTAGGAAACCAGAACTTCCCTTTTGGGGTTAAAATTAGACATTTTCGGGATGCCTGGGTGGCTCAGTTGGTTAAGCGGCTGCCTTCGGCTCAGGTCATGGTCCCAGCGTCCTGGGATCGAGTCCCACATCGGGCTCCTTGCTCAGCAGGGAGCCTGCTTCTCCCTCTGCCTCTGCCTGCCACTCTGTCTGCCTGTGCTCGCTTGCTCTCTCTCCCTCTCTGACAAATAAATAAATTTTTAAAAAAATTTAAAAAAAAATTAGACATTTTCTCTGCATTTTTAATAAGATATCACTCCACCATTATAGTTTAAAAAGTCAGTGAAGTCGATTTTTCAGAAACTGAATTTTTTGTCTAAAAGATATAAAATATTATAATTGGTTTCCTAAATGTTTTCCAAGAAAATATACAAAAATCATGTTTGAATAAGGGTTTATTTAAACAACTTTAAGTAACTGGCAACAAAATAAATCTGGGTTTTGGAGGTGAATGTTAGAGATGGGGGCACAACAAGATAAGCTCAACAAACAATCAAAGATATTTTACTTTGGGGCGCCTGGCTGGCTCATTTGGTAAAACATGAGACTCTTGATCTTGAGGGTTATGAGTTCAAGTCCCATGTTGCCAAGGCATACTTAAAAATTTTAGAGCTTACTTAAAAAAATTTTTTTTTTTTTTACTTTGGTTGGCTCACAAACCAGATGATTTCAAGGTTAGCAAAGTAATGAAAACAATAGTTTTGACACTTAAGCACTTCAGGAATAGCACAGAAAATGAGGGAGAAAGGCAAAAAGATTAGCAGCTAGAGGAGAAAAAGGAATTTGAATAATTAAACAGTGGAAAAAATTCAGATATTCCTTCTGTAATTGCATCAATTAATGGCATGGGGCATTATATATTATATATACATATTATATTAATACTGTTATTAAAGATCAATTTAAAGTAAATATCACACCTTTATTTTCCAGAAAACTTTTGATCAAGAGTTTTTTTAGCTATTCATAATTATATATACTGGCCATCAGAGAAATATAGACAAATGGACATGTTAAAAACATACCTATAGATAGTTATCAAGTATTTTAATAAATAAGTAATAAATAAGTAAAAAGATATGATCTGAAAAATGTTATTAAGGTCCCTGTAAGTCTGGAAAACTAGCACTATATACATGTTTATATTACTTTTTTATTATCTTATTTTCTACAGTAGGAAACAAGCATTCTTTATATGTTGGAGTGTGAAAAGCGGGTGTGTTACTACTGATAACATATTCACACTGTAATATGTATCTTAGTGAAAGAAAGTATAAATGGAGAGGCATTTATTAATGGAAAATAAGCAAAAAGAGAAAGGTATTATGGACAGTTTTTAAAAGCTATACCTCAACATTTAAGTCCTTTTATATACAGAAGAACCTTAGACAAATGTTTTGTCCAATAGTCACAAAAAGGGTAAACAGTAAAGCCTGGGTTTTTCATGATGTGTTTATCTCTAGTAATCTGTATGGCCAACACAATGTATACTCTTAGAAGAAATGAATTTTAATATGAAGAATGTTATTCGAGGTTGTTAAATACCTAACCAGAATGGGAAAATAAAGTATCTGTACTGTTTTCAGGCAATAAATGAAGACTATTAGTAGCTAATGCTGTGTAATCAAACTCAGGTAATTAGTGGTCAAGTCTAGTATTTGTGCATTTTATCAAAGTGAAATTTGGGCTGCTTAGTAAATTTTGACACCGCTGCTAATAGAATTGCAAAAAAGCACAAAGGTTAGAGTGAGCACTTTAGATGTCTTTGCCTCATTTAGATGTTTGCAGAAGAAGGAACTTCTGGTTTATTTTTTTTGTACACCAACATGCCTTGCCTGCTTTTTACTGCTTTTTCCTTTTTAGCTTTTAATTTAGAAGAAGCTACCAGCTTAGCTACTGTTTGAATTATAGCTAAATAATAATTAACTTGCACCGAAAGTTAATCAACATCAGAAATTTGTTTGGGGATGTTATGATATGGCATGAATTAGCACCATTGAACATTCTCTTAGCTTCTGTCCCTAATCTTGATTATTTCTGGTGATAGAAAAAAGTAATTATGGAATGCTATTTTTTTAATAGTGTGCATGTTTTTTTAATGCATGTTTATAGTTGATTATTAAACGGCTTATCTTTGCTCTGTTTTTTTAAGGCCAGTTGGATGGCTGTGATTAAGCAAGTTTGTTGTTTGTTTCTAGTGCAACGTTTAACTGTCAAAGAATCGACAGACAGTTTGTGTCCAGAGCAGAAGTCTTCTCTAAATTATTTGAGGAGGAAGAAAGAACGACCTTGCCTGTTAAATTTGAGTGGTACTGAGTCATCAAGAATACTTAGACCAAGGCAAACCAGATTAGACAGTCCAGTTAGCAATCGTTATGCAGGAGACTGGAGCAGCTGTGGAGAAAACTACTTTTTAAATGCAAAAGAAAATTTAAATGATGTAGATTATGATAACGTCCCTTCGGAAGATAGAGAAGATGGAGAAAACTGTAGCAAAATGTATGGACCAGATATAATGATTGAACAGCCAGTACCCATATCCAGAGAGTACACATTTCAGACATACTTGACAATGCAGACAATTGAGTCTACTGTGGATCGAAAAGTCAATCTTAAAGACCTACAAGAAAGTATTGATACTTTGATTGGAAATCTGGAGCGTGAACTCAACAAAAACAAGCTTAATATGAGTGTTTGAGGTTGAGAGCTTTAATTTGCTTTTTTGTAATGTTTTAAATTTCTGATCAGTCTTTCTCACTGTCTTATACCTCTCACTGCGATGGTTTTATTTTTTTAATCTTGAAAATGCCATTAATTTTTAGTTCGTTCATGTGATTCAATTAGAAACTCTGTTCATTAATATAATTTTTACTTATCTCATTAGAAAATTTTTCTGGCGGCAGAGATAACTTGGCCTTGTGGCTATTTTTAACAAATACGGCCAATTCTATGGAGATAACTTTTAAATGCACTTACAAGGTTCAAATAAGTTATTAGCCCTTCACAGCTTTTGTAAGTTATAGGAACTGCTCCTTTGTAGCTGAAACAGATGTTTCTTTTAGAGGAACGTGGCCGCTGCTCTGTCGGGTTTGCAGTGTGGGTCCATGTCCACTGCGGCATCATCTGCTCATGTTTCATTTGCAATGCAAATGCTGCTATAAAAACCTTTTTATAAATAAAAGCAAAATTATACGAATATTAATGTATTCTGTATTATCATTCAGTAATTATTTAAGCTTATGAAAATAAATATTTTTATAATCCTGGAAATGTGTCTATTTATAAGTGCATATATGGATAGATATTAGAATGGGGGAGGCATTGGCTGCAGAATCGCATGTATCTTTAAAGTATGTATGTCATGAGGCCAAAATTATTAGCTTAAAATGTCTTTTTCAGGGAAAGAACATTTAAGTTAAAGAAGTTCCATAGAAACACTTGAGCCAAAACACTAGAAGCATCTGAATAGAAATAAGAGACTTTCTTTTTTTGATTCGCAGAAAGTCACAATATCCCTAGTGAGAAGTCATCTTTTAAACTGAAACCCTCTACTATCTTAAGGAATTAAGAGCCCAGTTTTCTGCACTAGTGATTTGCATTAAAAATCTTCACCTATTCTATGCATTTTTATGTCCTGCTTTTTAAAACAGAGTAATTATACTTTAAGCATATTTATTTGTAGTAGTACATCGATAACATTGACTTTATAATTACCCTTATTTGTTTCAAGAGAAATCTTGCCAGCATACTCCATGTTACTGATTTTGAAAAATTAACTTATTTTGGCTAAGTATATTACAAGATAGCCACTATAGCAATCACAGCAGTGTTTGAAAATGTAAATTTAGAAGCCTTTTAAATTAAATTGGAATGTATTTTTTTAAACTTTTATACCCTCAGAACATGTAATTTTAAAATTATAAATAAAATCTGGATCACCAACTAAAGACGTAATAGCCTTTAGAAAACTGACTTCTTGATGTTTTTCTAAATATTAAAGTATTTAACTATTTCTATGTAATATACATTGGTAAACAGAACACCTTGTTATTTAATTTGAAAACTCAACTGTTACTGTTAAAAAGCCAGATAAATAACTATTTTTATATGAAAATTTCATTTTTTAAAGCTTTGTATAATAGTTCAGAAGAATACAAAAAAAATATGTGACAGGTATATATATTGAATAAACATCAAAAGAAATGTGCTTTAAATGTTTTTGTTTGCTATATCTTGTATATTGAATGAATTGAATAAGTTGTTCCAGAAATGTAAAAGTTTTATTAAAGTATTATAACTTTGGTGTCATGCTATTAATTATCATAATGATTTTAAGGATTACTTATTTTGATGTCATTCTTTTTAAGCAAATGTGTTATAGTATTGGATAATCGTATGTTATCCATAAATACATGTAACACTATTTTTTGGTCCAGAATTGAATTTTCCAAAATCTGAAATGCTTTAAAGGCCAGATGTATCTTGTTATATAATTCTGGATGGGAATAGTTTAATCTCTGCCATCTTAAATAGAAAATACTAAACATTTATGTTGTCTAAATCATGAGTCCTGACTATAAATCTTTTATTGACTGTGCTGTATTTAGTAGTGCTCAGTAAGCTTATGCCTTTACTTCACTTCATTTTATTTCAACCCTTTCAAAAAATTAACATATATATATATAATTTGTTTCAGGGGTAGAGGTCTGTGATTCATCAGTCTTAACACACTTCACAGCACTCACCATAGCAGATACCCTCCCCAATGAATGTCCATCACCCAGCCACCCTATCCCTCCCACCCCCATCCCCTTCAGCAGTCCTCAGTATGCCTTTACTTTAATGACCTTTAACTTCAAAACTTTTTTAGTTTTTATACCTGCTTTTTCTGCACTATTAGACTATCAGCTATCATTCCCTTCTAGTCTACC
>PISX010022824.1:0-30937 GCA_004024625.1 Mellivora capensis
TTTTTGTTTTTGTTTAATTTCACTTTGAATTGTTTTATATGCAAATATATGTATATGAAAGAATTTCTATGTAAATATTTATAGATAAATGTTTTCTAATTCAATAAATTTCCTCAGTGTCTCAGACTTGAAGTGACTAATTACTGAAATATAGTCACGTCCCACATACATGCCATGTTTCTTGAAACAGAAGGCAAGTTTCCCAGTATATAGTGTAGTGACTTGAGGATTATAGGAGGGGATGAGGTGACTATGAAAATTATAAAATTTCATTTTAAACACAAATTAAGCAAAAAGCTAAATGTATTAGTCTCCTGAGGCTGCCATAACAGAGTACCACAAACTGGGTTGTTTAAAAAAAAATAAATTTATCCTCTTGTGTTCTGGAGTCTGAAAATCCAAAACAAAGGTATTGCATTAGGCTTTCTTGTCTCATCCTAGCTTCTGGTATTTTCAGGTAATTCTTGCTCTTCTTTGATGTGTAGATACATCATCCCCAACTCCCTCTGTCTTCACATAACTGTCTTCCTTGTGTGCCCATTTTTGTTTCTCTTTTTGCCTTCTTATAAGGACAGCAGACAGCAGTCACATTGATAAGGGCCTACTTTACTCTAATATAACCTCATGTTAAGTGAATTAACTACATATGCAATGGCTTTATTTCCAAATAAGATTTCATTCTGAGATTCCAGGAAGAATGTGAAGTTTTGGTGGATATTAAGTATATCCACCAAATGTACTGGATATTTATCTTGAAAAGCCCCCAGAGGCTTACAGTCTTGGAAAATATTTTTGACTAGCGCTTGAGCTGGATGTACAAAGGAATAGGCGTTATTTTATTGCTGTAATATTGTATGATACTGTAACTATACATTAATGTCACTTATTGTAAATGTACCATGGTTTTATTAACAATAAACACTTGTTAACAATGAAAAAAAAAAACAAAACAGGAGAGGAAAGCGAACGAAACATACTTCCTGTGCTGCCACCATGTGTGAAGGACCTGGCCACATTGTGAGGAAACTCTGTGCTTCTGCCTTTGGAAACCTGGCTGTAGAGGGAAGACGGAGAAGCCGGGCCTTAGTGTAAGACGGGGACAAGCTGGCCTTGTGATCAGGGGGCCAGCAGTCTGCTGTGGGAGCCCTGAAGGGCAAAACAAAGCAACGATGAGCACATCGTAATGATGCAAGGGGAGGCTCCTAGAGGAGGTGGTGTTCCTGCTGAACTGCAGGGAGCCGCTGCCTGTGGCTTCCAAAGGCACAAAGAAAAAAAAAAAAAAAATTTTTTTTTTTTTTTTTGGTGGTGGTAAATATCCAGTACATTAAGTAATGTTTACCTTTTTTTATTACTATCATCCTAGGAAAAAGACCTTGAATTGAAGACTATATAATTAAATATCAAGAGATTTCACTTCTGCTTTCCAATTACAGTAAGTCTCTTTGTCTTAAAATTTATTGAAATCTTAAATATTGAGATGGTACCTTATTTAAGAACAATGTATAAAATCATTGATATAAATGGATAGAGAAATTTATTGTAATTGCCTTTATATGTTTGATAAAAGAGAAATAGAATTTGGGCAAAAGGATAGATGGAGTGTTAATGGGATTAATCAGTGTGCTGCTGTGAATAGTAGTTAAAGTAGAACTGCCCTAAAGGAATAGGCACTTAAAAAGCAGCTATTTGGAAAAAAATCTCATGTTTCAAGAATTCATGTGAGTATGTGGTATTTTTTAATAAAATATTTAAATAATAAAAAATAATAATAAATAATAAAATAATAATACAAAATATATTTTTTAAGATTTTATTTATTTATTTGAGACAGAATGAGTGAGAGAGCATGAGAGAGGAAAAGGTCAGAGGGAGAGGCAGACTCCCCAAGGAACTGGGAGCCGGATGTGGGACTCGACCCTGGAAGTCCGGGATCATGACCTGAGCCGACGGCAGTCGCTCAACCAACTGAGCCACCCAGGCACCCAATAATAAAATATTTTTAATAAAAAATAAATTTTTTTATTAAAAATTTTATTTTTTATTAAGTTTAAGAAACTCAGGTATATGTCAAGTAACTATCATTACTCATTCATTATTTCATAAATATTTATTCAATATCTATTATGTGTTTGGCTCCATGTAGGTGCTATGCAATACAGAGAGAAATACAAATGTGGTTTATATTCTTGGTCCAAAAACTTGAGAAAATGTATCCCGAATTTCCAGTGTTAGTAACCTGAATTATAAAGGATTATAATGCCTCCATAGTCCTTTTTAAACATTTTTAAAACATTTTTTAAGAATTATATATAAAAAGTTAAAATATGAAAAGACCATGGAAAGTAGCATGTCATTCAATCCCACAACTTTTAATTATGTCTGTTTGATCACAAGCGGGACAATATTTATAGATTTCTAATAATTTCATAATGAGTCACTATAGAATTTTAAAGTGAACTGTTCTGTGTTCTGCTTTCTTTGTTCCAAATGTACTTATCAGAAAACTGAGAACAATTTCTTACTGTTATGAAAACACTTATTATTTAATTCCAATAGTTCTCCCTGAGGGAATTTAAATTTCAGTAGTGTATTTGTATTGACTAAGTGGTCATATAATTGTGTAAGAGGTTAGCAGATTATTTTAATTTTTAAAAATTTAAAATTTTTATTTTTAACTCCAGAGTCAGTAACATATATTGTTATATTAGTTTCAGGTGTACAATATAATGATTCAGTGATTCTATACATCACCTGGTGCTCATGATGATTAGTGTACTCTTAATCCCTTTCACCTATTTCATTCATTACCCCCGCCCTCCGACCCCATAATCATCAGTTTGTTCTCTAAGAGTCCGTTTTTGGTTTGTCTCTTTTCTTTGCTCATTTGTTTTGTTTCATGACTTTCACATATGAGTGAAATCATATGGTATTTGTCTTTCTCTGACTAACTTATTTCCCTTAGCATTATAGTCTCTAGATCATCTATGTTGTTGCAAATGGCAAGATTTCATTATTTTTTATTGTCAAGTAATATTCCATATGCATATATTATCACATCTTCTTTAGCTTTCCATTTATTGATGGACACTTGGGCTACTTCCATAAATTGGCTATTATAAATAATGTTTCTTAAACATAGGCATGTGCATCTATCTTTTTGAATTACTGTTTTTCTATTCTTTGGGTAAATAGTAGTGCAATTACTGCATCATATGGTAATTCTATTTTTAATTTTTTGAGGAACCTCCATATTGTTTTCCACAGCGGTTGCACCAGTTTGCAGTTCCACCAGTAGTGCAGGAAGGTTCCTTTTCTCCACACCCTTACCAACACTTGTTTCTTGTGGTTTTGATTTTAGCCATTCTGACAGGTATGAGGTGATATCTCGTTATAGTTTTGATTTGCATTTCCCTGATGAATAGTGATGATGAGCATCTTTTCATGTCCTGTTGATCATCTATATGTCATTAGAGAAATGTCTATTGATTTCTTCTTCCCATTTTTTAATTGGATAATTTGGTTTTTGGGGGTTTTGTGTTGTATAAGTTCTTTGTATATTTTTTATACTAACCCTTTATTGGATGTTTTTTGCAAACACATCCCATTCAGGAGATCATCTTTTAATTTTGTTGATTACTTGCTTTTCTGTACAGAAATTTTTTATTTTGATGTGGTCCTGATAGTTTATTTTTGCTTTTGTTTCCCTTGTCCCAAAAGACATATCTAGAAAAATGATACAATAGCCAATATCAGAGAAATTACTGCATGTGCTCTTTAGAATTTTTATGGTTTCAGGTCTCACATTTAGGTTCTTAATCCAATTTGAGTTTTTGTGTGTGGGGTAAGAATGTAAAGTCAGCAGAGTCTCTAATATGTTAGGGTACTTCTTTCAGTGAGTAGAAACTTTCTGGAAGTTTATTTGTTGTTTCATATCTTCACACTGTTGTTTAGCAAGTTCCTGTACATCTTCATACTATTGTTTAGCAAGTTCCTGCTTTAGTCCTTTGACTTGAAAAAATGAAATTTTTTGACAGTTTATAATATTTTAGAAAAGTTTGAAGAGAATTTGGATCCAAATGTTCAAACAACAGAATAGTGAAATTTGTCTTCTTTCAACAGTATGTGGTGACATCCATATAAATAGAATTGTGTTGAGTAATAGTGCTTTTTATATATAAACTGACTAGAGCTATAGCAAAATTAATTTCTTACAAATTTACGGTCAAGAAATACTGTCAGATCCTGCATTTGTCATAATAGTTTATTCAAAGAAGAATAAATTACAGAGAACTAGGTTTAACTTTAATGTTAATCCACTTATTTATTAAGTTACTCATTCAATAAATATTTGAGTGCCTATTCTGATACATCCACTGTTCTGTTCACTTGTGATTCATCAGTGAGAAAGACACCAAAAAATTCTATATTCAAGGAGCTTGTCTTCCAGTATCAGTGAGATGATGAGCAAAAAATGTATTAAATAAGTGAAATTAGCAAGTTTAGAGAAAGGTTCTAAGTGTTATGGGACAAAAAAAGAATAAGGTAAGGGGAATTGGGTATGGCAGCTGTGGTGGTGTTTATTAAATAGAGTGGTCTGGAAAGACTGTATTGTGAATTTAAAATTTGAGCACAGACTTGGAACGCTATGAATGTGAAGAGCATTCCAAGTAAATGAAATAGTTAGAGCAAAGGCTCTAAGGCAGGGTATTTGAGGTCAGCCAGAAGGCCAGTGTGTTTGGGATTTAATAAAGGAGGAATGACACAGTGGAGAGGAGGTTAGAAAAGTGAATGGAGAGCCAGATCAAGTAGGACCTGCCAGGTAAGCCATGGCGAAGACATTACCTTTCCTTTTAGGGAAACTGAGAAACATTTTAAGCAGATGAATGATTTGATCTTATTCATGTTTTTAAAATATAACTAATTTTTTTCTGGGTGACTACAGAAGAATAAGGCTAGAAGCAGGAAAAGCTGTGGGATATTTTATTAATCTTAGTGAGAGACAATGGTGACTTGAACCACAATTAGTAGTAGTGATAGATATAGTGATATGTGGTCACATTCTGGATATAATTTGAAGGTAGAGCTAGCTAGATTCCCCGACACATTGGGTGTTGGTTGTGAACAGGAGATAAGATTTTAGGATGCTGGTAAAAATCTTGGTTTAAGTAACAGGATCAACGGATTTGGTATCAACTAAGTGGAAAAGCTGTGGGGGGCGGGGGAATAGGTAGGGTTTTGGGAGATGTTTAGCTTTGGAAATACTGAAATTTTCCAAGGGAAAATGTCACATTGGCAACTGAATTTCATAGTTTAATTTTAGAAGAGAAAACTAGAAAAGTTGTATGGGATGGGCTAAATGGGTGATGGATTTTATAGAGGGCACTTGTGATGCACTGAGTATTGTATGTATGTATGTGCACTGAATCACTAAACTCTATACATGAAACCAATTTTACCACATATGTTAATTAACAAGGATTTAAATTAAAAATTGAAATTAAAAATCAACAATAAAAGTAAAAGAAACAAACAAAACCATATCTGAATAGAAAGTATACTTAAATCTTTGAAAGTGGATAACTTTGTGGGAAACTCTTGAGTTTCTTTTGGCTGCTGTAACAAATTATTACAAACGTGATGGCTTTAAATAACAGAAAATTACTCTCTCAGTTCTGGGTACCAGAATTCCAAAATCAGCTTTTCTTTTTTCTTTTTTTTCCCCCCCAAATAAGTGTCTGAGTCTATATCAAGGCATGTTCTCTCTCTGTGGAGGTTAATGTGGATTCTACTCCTTGTTTCTTTTTTTTTTTTTAAGATTTTTATTTAGTTATTTGATATATAGAGAGAGATCACAAGTAGGCAGAGAGGCAGGTAGAGGAGGGAAGCAGGCTCCCTGCTGAGCAGGGAGCCCGATGCGGGGCTCAATCCCAGGACGCTGAGATTACGACCTGAGTGGAAAGCGGAGGCTTTACCCACTGAGCCACCCTATTCCTTGTGCCACCTATTCCAGGTGCCTCCTATTCCTTGTTTCTTTCAACTTCTCATGCTTTGGCTTAAAGTTCCAAAACTTAGATGACTGTCTCCATGTTCATATTGCTACATCCTCTTCTGTCTCTGTGAAATCTCTCCCTTATAGATGGGTATATGTGATTATATTTAGGGCTTAATTAATACTTTATGTGTGTTATTGTATCAGAAATGTTTGCCTAAAATCACCACATGTTTTAAATTTTCTTTTAGAAGTTTAATAGATTTAGCACCTATATCAAGTCTGTGATATATGTTACTTATTACATAATATGTAAGTTAAGATCTGAGGTTCTTTTTAAACATTAGATTTCCAATTTCCCTCTCTTGCTTATAATACTGTCTTTGTTGAACATCATTTATTAAAATTTGTCTTCATTACCTTTGAAAATCATTGTACAAATTTTATAAATCTATTCCAGGGCTCTTGATTTTGTTCCATTTTTCTATATATCTATTTTTAAACAAAAACTCTATTGAGTATTATACTTTTATATTATCTTGAAATTAGTTATTATCAATACTCCAACTTACTTTTTACAAAATTAAATACTCCATCGCTCAAAAGTATAATATTTTCAATGTCTGACATGCAATAAAAATTTTTAGTCTTTCAAGAAAGAGGGAAATATAGCACACGATGAAGAGAAAGATAAATAACAAAAAACAGACCCAGACTAACACAGTTGATAGAATTAGTACACAAAGATGTTAAATGTGTTAATATCCTTATGTCAAGAAGGATGCAGAAATCTTAAGCATGAGAAATAGATATGAAAGATATAAGAAAGATTCAAATCAAACCTCTAGAGATTCTCAGTACACTAAAATTAGATATAAAATACAATGGATAGGATTAAGAGCAGTTAAGATACCACAAAAGAGATTACTAAACCTAGCAAGAGACTTTAAAAATAAAACACAAGTATAAAAAAACGACACAAACGAGTGAAGAGACTGGTGAATCATGAGACATCAAGCTCTGCAGCACCTTTCAAGGATAATTTTTGTGTGCTACTGGTCCAATATCTGAAAAGTTTTGTTTCATGTATTCATCCCATTTATTATTGTTTAAGACTGAAATGTAAATCTGGTTCCCTAGAATTAAATCATGGACAGGAGTGGAGATTTAGAACATATTGATTCTGACCAAAGTTCTTACTATTTGGCTCTCACCCTAGTTCTTGTGACCAAGCCAATACCCCTTCCTTCAGCTAATTTCAGTTATGTTCCTTCAGGCCAAATTTCCTGATTGGTATCCTAGCTACTTCAGAGTAGGAGTACTGCTTTTAGTTTTACCAGTAGTTCTATGCTAAATCTCCGCTAACAACTTCCAGAAAGCTCTGAAAGCAGTATGCCTCTTGGATTTCACTAACAAATGTCAGTTTTCTGGCATCACTCTTTTCTAGCATTCATTTGTGAACTTAATTAGCTCAGTCTCTAAGTCACCTTAATCTCCTCCTAGCCCAGTTGTATAAAGTATATATTACTAAATATAAATCATAAAGGAAAATAAATTGTTCACAAAGATAACAATTTCCTTGATGCTTACTATTTAGTAGATATCCTATCCTCTGAATCTGATTTCTTTTAACTATAAATATCCTGTTTGGAGATCCTGAGAGTAATTTATGGTTAGGCCTTGACTTATGAATGGACGAAATAGAGGGCTTGGTTTTCTGCCTACTGAGAATATTCTTGGCCCAAAATTATTACCTCAAATCTCAGAACTTGGTAATGAAAATGTTGTCACTAATATAGTGATTTGAAAGAAATAAACTTTGGTCTTAAGTATTTTACTTACACATTACAAAGTAATAATAAATACATTCTGAAAGGGGTAGAAACATAAGATTTATCAACTATACTTTGGCAGAAATTATTTTCTTGGTTTAATTTTTGGTAGTTACTGAAAATGAGTAAGACTATGAGGGAAAAGAATAGAGATATCTTGAGGGATAACTGAAGGGAAAAAAGAAGGAGTTACATGCACAGGGGCTAAAGATAAACTACCAGTATTACAATTTTATCTGAGGCTGACCTCAGTATAGCATAAAACATCTGAAGGTAATGTTATGGTCTGCAGTCATGTCACTAAATTAATCTACAGTGACCATTAAAGGGGCGACTGACAAATACTACACAAAACCCACAACTTATTAGCTAGTTATCTACATTACTATATTCCTCTTGAGAAAAAATGAGCAATTTTGTTCTAAAAATAAACATAGATATTTAAGATGTGTTCTGTCTGTACAGAGTTCTATTTCAGATTTAATTTTTAGCTTTTTAAAAAAATTTTAAATATTCTTGGCATATTTAATTTTATCAGTGTATAGTTGATAAACAATGTTAATTTCAGGAGTACTAGATAGCAATTTGATAATTACTACATTAAGCATGCTCATTATAAGGCTAGTTATCCTCTGTCACTCTATGCTGTTATTAATATATTAATTATATTCCCTATGCCGTATTTTCATCACCATGATTTACTTATAACTGAAAGTTTTTACCTCTTAATACCCTTCACCTATTTCACCCATCCCAACCCATGATCCTCACCCACCCCTCCTTCTCTGGCCACTACCAGTTTTGGTCTCTGTATTTATTAGTCTGTTTCTAGTTTGGTGGTTTTTTTTTAATCCAAAAATAAGTTAAGTCACATGATATTTCTTTCTCTGACTTATTTCAATAAGTGTAATAATCTGTAGATCCAACCATGTTGTCACAAATGCAAAAGTTCATTCTTTTTTGTGGCTGAGTAAAATTTATTGTGTATATATATCCTGACTTATTTATCCATTCATCTATTGATAGATACTTAAGTCACCAATGTATCTTGGCTTTGTCAATAATGTTGCAATAATCATTGGGGTGCATACATAGTTTAGAATTAGTTTTTTTTTAATTTGGATAAAAACCCAGAAATAAAATCACTGATTAGTATGGTATTTTTATTTTTAGTTTTTTTGAGGAGCTTTCATATTATATTTCTATATGTTTTCTGCACCATTTTACATTTCATCAATAGTATATGAGGTTTCCCTCCTCTCTACATCATTGCCAATTCTTGTTCTTTTAAAAAAATTCTTGTTATTTCTTGTCTTTTTTAATATGAGCCATTATGACTGATATGAGGTGATATTTCACAGTGGTGACAATTTACGTGTCCTTGCTGATAAGCCATGTTGAGCATTTTTTTGGTATCTGTTGGCCGTCTGTATATCTTTGGAAAAATATCTGTTCAGGTCCTCTGCCCATTTTTTAAATTAGATTTTTTGTTTTTGTTTTTTTGTTTGTTTTGGTGTTGAGTTGTATCAGTTCTTTATATACTTTGGATATTAATTCTTTATCTGCTATCATTTGCAAATATCTTCTCCCACTTAGTTTGTTACCTTTTTGTTTTGTTGATGTTTTTCTTCACTGTGCCAAAATTTTTCAGTCTGATATGGTTCCAGTTGTTTCTTTTTGTTTTGTTGCCCTTGCCTGAGTAGACATACCAGAAAAATATTGCTAAAGTTAATGTCCAAGAGATTATTGCCTATGGTTTCTTCTAGGAATTTTATGGCTTCAGATTTTAAATTTAGGTCTTTAATCAAATTTAAGCTTATTTTTGTATATGGTGTAAGAAAGTGGTCCAGTTTTATTCTCATGCATGTAACTACCCAATTTTCCCAACACTGTTTGTTGTTAAAGAGATTATCTTTTCCTTGTTGTATATTCTATGGCAACCTTTATTTTCCATTTCTATTTGCTTGGAATATATATATATATATATATATATATATATATATACACACACAGAAATAGATATATATTTAATATATATATTTAATATATATTTAATATATATATATTTAATCACTTCACTTTCTAACTGTCCTATAGACAGCTCTTTTTTATACATTCATATATATTTAATCACACATATATATTTTTAACACAATTTTTAACACACACATATATATTTAATCACTTCACTTTCTAACTGTCCTATAGATGGCTCTTTTTTATACATTCAGTTATCCTATGTCTTTTGATTGGAACACTTAGATCATTTACATTTAAAGTAATTATTGATAGGTACACACTTATAGCCATTTTGTTGTTTCCTGTTTGTTTGTTTGTTTGTTTTTGTAGTCTTTTGTTCCTTCTTTTCTTGTTCTTTCTCATGTGATTTGACAATTTTCTTTAGTATTATGCTTGTATTCCTATTGGTTGATATCTATTAAAGCTCTTTGGTTTGTGGTTACCATGAGGTTCACATAAAACATCCTAAGCACTGGGGTTCTTGGAGGTCTCAGTTTGGTTAAGTGTATGACTCTTGATTTTGGCTCAGGTCATGATCTCAGTGGTGTGAGACTGAGCCCAACATGAGGCTCCATGCTGGGCATGAAGCTTGCTTAAAATTCTTTCTTTCTCCCTCTGTTTCTACTCTACTGCTCACACATGCACTCTTTCTCTCTCTCTCTCAAAAAGAAACAAAAAAACAAAAGACAAATAAAAACCATCCTAAGCATTTGGCAGCCTATATTACATTGATGGTCACTAAGGTCAGATATATTCTAAAAGGCACTACATTTTTACTCCCCACCCATGTTTTATGTATGTGATGTCATTTTTTATCTTATCTTTTTTTTTGAGTCCTCTAATTTTTAGTGTTATTTATTTTACTTTTGTCTTTCAACCTTCGTATTATCTTTGTAAGTGATTGACTAATTACTTTTACTATATATTTGCTTTTATCCATGGAATATTTTTCTTTAATAATTTTCTTATTTCTGGCTATGGCCTCTCCTTTTTCCATCTTAAGAAATCTTTGACATTTTCTGTATGGCCAGTTTTGTGGTGATAAACTCCTTCAATTTTGTCTGGAAACTATCTCTCTTTCAATTCCACATGATAACCTTGCTGGGTAGAGTATTCTTGGTCACAAGATTTTTCTTTCCAGTACTTTGAATATATCATTTTACTCCTTTTTGGACTGCAAAATTTGCTGAAAATTCAGCTAATGATATTACAGGGTTTCCCTTGTATGACCGAGTTGCTTTTCTCTTGCTGTGTTTAAGATTCTCCCTTTACCTTTAATTTGATTTTTAAATTATTATCTCTATAGACCTTGGCTTTATCTTGTTCAAGCCTCTCTGTGATTCATGGACTCAGATATCTGCTTCCTTCCTTAGTTAGAGAAGTTTTAGCTGTTATTTCCTCAAATAAGTTTTCTGCCCCTGTCTCTCTTTTTCTTCTGGGAACCCCATAAAGCAAATGTCAGTATGCTTGATGTCCCAGTGGTTCCTTAACCCATTTTCATATTTTTAAAAATTTCGTTTTGCTGTTCAGCTAGGTTATTTCCATTACTCTGTCTTCCAGATTGGCAATATTTTCTTCTAAATCCTCTTATCTGCTGTTGATTTCCTGTAGTGTATTTTTTTTCTCAACTACTGTATTCTTCAAATCTGGTTGGCTCTTTTTGTATGTTCTCTATCTCTTTGTTGAAGTCCTCACTGAGTTCATTCTGCTCTCAAGTCCAGTGAGCATCTTTATCAGCATTACTTTGAGCTCTTTATCAGGTAGCTTGCCTATCTCCATGTTATTAGTTCCTTTTTTGTGTTTTGTTTTGTTCTTTTATTTGGAACATATTCTTGTCTCCTTATTTTGTCTAAATTTCTGTGTGTTTACATGAACACTCTGCCAGTCTTGAATGGGTGGCCTTTTGTAGGAAAATGCTCTGTGTAGACTCTGTATGCCTTGTGGCTTTAGGAAGCCAGCTGAGGCTTACTGGCATGGGCTTGGGGTTTTGCGAGCACTCCACACAGGTGGTACCATGACAGGGTAGCAGAAGATGGAGTGGGTTCTGGGCTGGTGTTCCTTGGGGCTATCTGTTGCAGGGACTCCCTGGCAAGACAGCTGGAACTGAAATGGGTGCAGTTGGGGTATCATGGGTGCTTTTTGCCTGTGCTGCCTTGGCAAGATGGCTGGGTTTGTAGTGGGTGTAGGCTGGGAGTTTCCTGGTATGTACCACATTTGGGCTGCTTGGTGGGACAGGTAGAGCTAAGGTGGGTACTTTTGACCCTGGAAAGAATTCCAGGTGTTAACTCAACTGTTTGGTGGACTTTTTAGGGTTAGTTCACTTATCAGTGAGTTTCCCTTTAAACTGTTGCTTTTTTTTCTGTGCCTCAGGGCAGATAAACCTCACTGGTTCTTCAGTGATAGCTCTGCATACCGAAGATTTGCAGCATTGGGATTGGGGTCTCCATTGTTACTCTGTCTCTGTCTCTCCTGTTGTTCTCTATGTGGTCTCTCTATCCTTTGTTAAATAGAAACCATTCAATCAGCCTTCATTTCTTCAGGAGGGATTACTCCATATGTAGGTATAGATACCAATGTCTAGGGAAGGAGGAGTTCAGGATCTATCTACTTCACCATCTTATAGCCCTCCCTCTGTGCCTAGTTGTTTTAACAGATATTTTAAGTTCATTAAAAATACACAGATAAAAGAAATTGTTTTCTAAGAAATGAGCATATCTCAAGATGGTTTGTCTTACTTGGTCAAGGACTTTCAAAGAGGAATTGAGACACTTGAATAAGGAGGGTACGTTGGTCTTTTCTAATTTCTTATTACTGAAAGATGTTAGAGAGGGAAAGGAGAAGTCTAAAACAATAGCAGAACCCACCTGCTTCAAAGGGAAATCCCATTTTAGTAGAAGACCCAGATTCCCTGGTAGGGCTATTCAGGGAAGCATATACTTACTTGAATCTGTTCACGTCTAGGGAACATAGATTTTTTTTGAAATTTTGCATGGCTGCTAAAGCCACAAAGTTGAAATATCTACTTAACTTTTTGCAAAAAATATATATATCTAATTTTATGGCTAAAATTTATATCTGTTGCTGAAAGATAGTTTTAGTTCTCTAAAGATACAAGAATAAGATAAGAGAATAAAGGAATTTCATTATATGAACTAAATACTTCATTCAGAGAGTTAAGTTCCATTTTGTCCATGAAGGTGCTACTTACCTAAAGCCCCATTAATTATAACTACAGACATTTTGGAACTTATTATGTATTGGCTTGGATTACACTGTAATTTTTTCCAGTTTCTATTATAAGATTGACAGATACTTACAAAACATCTGAGACAGTGACAAAATGGTACTGATATTTCGTACTTGTATTTTCCCTCAGCAACGATAATTCAGCAGTCATTCACAGAAAAAAAATGTCTTTGTGGGAAGTTTAAGATCAAGGTAGGAGATTGTGAAATTCTGGGGGAGACAAGACCAAGAAAGTCTATTTTAAAGAAGCAGACCTGTGCCCAGGTGACAAACTCACTGACTATAGACCTAGATACAGACAGTATTCTGTCACTCTGTGGACTAGGCTACAACCCCATTTGGCCTTAGTCCTGCCACTGGTACCACTCACCAAGGGACTCAGCAGGAGTCCATCCATACCCTGGGTAACAGGCCAAGACCTGGTTCTTGGCTGTGGACCATAGAGTGACCTGTGACCCAGCTCTAGCCCCTCTTAACTTCTAGCTCTGCCAGTCCAAAACCAGACAGGAGACACAGCTGTCCAAGCTCTAAGGTAAGCCCTCTGGTTTTGGTCTAATCCAATTGAAGATTCTGACATGCCCTTGTAACTCAGTTCATCCCATCCCCGCTATAATCTATAAGTGATCCTGCTTGCTCAGAAATTCACAAGAAGACACACTCATTTTGAACCTTTAGAGATAGGACTGCTGGCTTTGGTCTGAGTGCAGATAATAAAGCCCTATAATTTGGTTCCAGCTCCTCTGAACTGTAGTCTGGGGCCAATACTGCCTACCCAGGTTTCCCCTAGTGACCTGTTTGGAGCTCTTCTAGGGACCTAAGGGGAGCCACACCTATCTGTAAACCTGGTTACATGCATGCTATTAAAATCCATAGAGTGGCTTAATGAATGAAAAAAAGTATACAATAATATTCTATCTGTATTATTAGAACTGAAGAGAGAAATAGACAGCAATACAATAATAGGTAACTTCAATATCCCACTTTCATAAATGAATGGATCTTCCCAACAGATAATCAATAAGGAAATATTGGACTTCAATAACATTATAGATCAAATGGACTTATCAAACATATACAGAAGAGTCCATCCAACACAGCAGAATACACATTATTCTCAAGTATACAAAAAAATCCTGCAAGATAGTCTATATGTTGGGCCATAGAACAAGTCTTAAAAAATTTAAGTTTGAAATCGTGTCAAGTATTTTTTCTGTCCACTATGGTACAAATCTATAAATAAGTAATAGGAAAATTAAAAAATTTACAAATGAGCAAATTAAACATCACACTCCTAAACAACAATGGGTCAAGAAAGAAATCAAAAGGGAAATGAAAAAGTTTTAAGATAGACAAAAATGAAAATATAAATGTCAGATCGTATGGGATACAGAAAAAGCAGATTTATAAGGGAAATTTATAGTGATAAATGCCTACACTAACAAAAAGAAAAATCTCAAACAAACTTATTCCAAGTATCTAGAAAAAGAACAAAATACTAAGCCCAAATTTAGCAGAAGGAAGGAAATAATAAAGATAAAAGCAGAAATACATGAAATTGAGACTAGAAAGCCAATATAAAAGATAAACTAAGAGCTGGTTTTTTGAAAATATAAATATATTGACAAATCTTTAGCAAGACTACTAAGAAATAACAGGACTGGATTATAAATGAGAAAGGAAATATAGATACTGCAGAAATACAAAGGAGTGTAAGAGACTGCTATGAATAATTATATGCCAATAAATTAGAAAACCTAAATGAAACTGATATATTCCCAGAAGCCTACAAGCTTCCAAGACTGAATCATGAAGAAATAGAAAACCTTAACAGACCAATAAGGGGCAAGAAGATTGAAGGAGTAATCAAAAACCTCCCAACAAAGAAAAACCCAGAACAAGAAACTTCCATGAATGAGTTCTACTAATCACTTAAAGATTTGTCTATCCTTTTCAAACTCTTCCAAAAAATTGAAGAGGTGTAAATACTTACAAATTCATTTTATGAGGCCAGCATTAGCCTCATACCAAAGCTAGACAAGGTTACTTCACAAAAATAACATTCCAGGCTAATGTCATGCAAAAATTCTCAACAAAATGCTATTATGTCAAATTCAACAGCACATTTTAATAATGAAGTGGGATTTATCCTTGGGATGCAAGGGTGGTTAAATATATGCAAATCAATAAACACGATATACCATATTAACAGTATAAAGGATAAAAACCATATAATCATCTCAATAGATGTGAAAAAAAAACACTTGAAAAAAGTCAACATGCATTCATGATAAAAACTAAACAAATTAGTATAGAAAGGATGCACCTCATCATAGTAAAGTCCAAATATAATGAGCCAACAGCTAACCTCCTAATCAATGTAAGAAGCTGAAAGCTTTTCCTCTAAGATCAAGAATAAGACAAGGGTGTCTGCTCTCTCCATTTCTATTTAGTACAATATTGGAAGACCTAGACAGAGAAATTTGGCAAGAAAAGAAGTAAAAGAAATCAGAAAGGAAGAAGCTAAATTTGTCTCCTTTTGCATATAATATGATCTTACATATAGAAAACACTATCAAAAACCATCAAAAGGGGCACCTGAGTGGCTCAGTTGTTTAACCATCTGCCTTCAGCTCGGGTCTTGATCCCACGGACCTGGGATCGAGCCCCATGTCAGGTTCCATGCTCAGTGGGAAGCTTGCTTCTCTCTCTGCCTGCTGCTTCCCCTGCTTGTGTTCTCTCTCTGTGTCAATAAATAAAATCTTTAAAAAAAATTCAAAGAATGGTTAAAACTAAAATAAACTTGTTTAAGTTTCAGGATATAAAATCAATATATAAGATCAGTTGCATTTCTATATACAATGAACAACTCAAAAAAGAAATTAAGAAAATAATCCCTTTTATAATAACATTAAGAAGAATAAAATACTGAAGAATTTAGTCAAGGTGAAGTTCTGTACACTGAAAATTATAAAATATCGATAAAAGAAATTGAAAAGACACAAATGGAAAAACACTCTGTGTTCATGGTTTAGAAGAGCTATTATTGGTAAAATATTCACACTACCCAAAGCAATCTACACATTCAATGCAATCCCTATGAAAATTGCAATGGCATTTTTCACATAAATAGATAAAACAATCCTTAAATTAATATGGAATCACAAAAAAAAACTCTCCAATAACCAAAGCAAACTTGAGAAAGAGCAAAGCTGGAAGCAACATACTTCCTGATTTCAAACTGTATTACAAAGCTATAGTAATTAAAACAGTATGGTACTGGCATAAAAGCAGACACATAAAGGCCTAGAGAACAGAATTAAGAGCCTAGAAATAAACCCATGCATATTTAGTTACTCTTTGACAAGGATGCTAAGAATAAACAATAAAGAAATGGTGGTCTCTTCAAAAAATGGTGCTAGAAAAATTGAATATCCACATGCAAAGACTGAAATTAAACTCCTTATCTTATACCATAAAGAAAATGGATTATACCAAACTCAAAATGGACTAAGGACTTAAATGTAAGACCTGAAACCATGAAACTTCTTGAAGAAAACATAGGGGAAAAGCTCCTTAACCTTAGTCTGGGCAATGATTGGATTTGACACCAAAAGTATAAGCAACAAAAGCAAAAATAAACATGGGATTGCATCAAACTAAAAAGCTTCTCTAGTGCAAAAGAAAACCCTTGTATGCTATTGGTGGGAATGTGAATTGGTATAGCCATTATGGGAAATGTATGGAGATTAATAAAAAAATTAAAAATAAAACTTCCATATGTTCCAACAATCCCACTTCTGGGTACATATCCAAAGTAAATGAAATCAGTGTCTCAAAAAGATATCTGTAGTCCCATATTCATTATAGCATTATTCACAATAGCCAAGATATGGAAACAACCTAAAATCCATTCATCATAGATGAATGGATGAGACAATGTCATATATGATGAAGTATTACTCAGTGTTAACATGGAAGGAAATCCTGCCATTTCCATTGAACCTAGAAGATACTATATTAAGTGAAACATGCCAGACATAGACAAATACTCATTTGTAAATTCTCATTTATAGGTAGAATCTAAAAAAAATAAAACTCATAGAATCAGGAGAATAGTAGTTGCCTAGAGCTGGGAATAAGGGGAAGTGAGGAAATGAAGGTGACAGGATACAATTTTTCAGTTATAAGATGAATAGATTCTGGGGATCTATTGGAGCAGAATGGTGATTATAGTTATTAATATTGTATACCAGAAACTTGCTAAAAATAGAGCTTGTTTCTCACAACACACACAACACACACACACAGACACACACAGGTAACTATGCAGGGTGATGGGAATATTAATTAACTTGATGATCATCACATGTATATCTTTTAAAAATTGTATAAAGTAATATTTTATTGAAACAATAGCTAATAATTGCATTAACTCTTTCAAATTCAGCATTATACAAATATGGGAAATAAAAATAAAGAAAAATACTTCACATTAAAATGCAACAGGCCCTCACTCCTCAAATGCATTCTTCTACATAACAGATATCCAGATTTTGGGGGCACCTGAGTGGCTCAGTCAGTTAAGCGTCTGCTTTAGCTCAGCTCATGATCCTGGGGTCCTGGGATCTAGTCCTGTGTTGAACTTCTTGCTCAGAGGGGAGTCTGCTTCTCCCTCTGCCTCTCCTAATGCTTTTTCTCTCTCTCAAATAGATTAGTAAAATCTTTTTTAAAAAAGATTTATATATATATATATATATATATATATGACACATATAATATGGAAATAAATTTTTCTATGTAGCATAATAGAGTGTTTAAATAAGCACACATAAGGCCTTTGGCACAATATTGGTGAATATTAACAATATTAAAAACTACAGTAAAATTAGTTTCATATAATACACTATGATTTGTACAGTATTTTGTATAAATCATCTAATTTGATCTCCATATTTAGACTGTCAGTTAGAAATGTCCAATATCTATAACTCATATGATCTTCATGAATTCTATGTATAATTATTATAACTTTTATGCTTTTTACAATGGCTCATAGAACCAGAATTTGATTAAGTCTATTTGAGAGGAACGGCCAGCAATCCCTGTACCCAGGGATGAAAGATTACTCCAAACTTTGCTGTGAAAGAGAGGAGAAGGCAAGGAGGTCAACGCTAAGAGACAAGACCCTTTGCTCTTCTTTGCTCCTGCTTTTATTGGTCCTTCGGGATAATAACAACTCCATATCACTGTTTCTCAAGCACAGTGATATGTGACAAAGGGTCTTACTGGAACTGGGAGGATCTGTTTATGGGAAAGATATGCTAATCACTGTGTTCTACCAGTTCTGCTAAACAGACACTAAGGGGCAATGATTACATCTCTTAGATCACAGGGTGGCTCTTTGAGCTGAGAAAACTTCCCAAAGGCAACTGTGAGAGGCATTCCTACAGCAGAGTGGTCACACAGGCCTCAGGTATTCCAAAGGCCTACACTCTTCTCTGAAACCCTCCCATACCACAGTGGCCTCCGTGTTACATTTTAGCAAGCCAGGTATTATGGATGATTTCATGCTCTACATTAACCCCAATATCTATTTGAGTCCAAATTCTGCACATGTAACCGCTATGGCCTAGAGTTTCTAAACATACCATATTAATGAAAATTGTGGTTCAATGACATAATTATACAGAATGTGGTTTATTTTCTGGGATTTGAAAAAGAAAAAAAAATGTATCCACATCTTGTATTTCTCACAGGCCAAACTATGTTTTTATTGTGGAGGTGGGGGAAAATGCTCCTTTGGTATTTTGGATCCCAGGAAAGGGAAAAAAAAATCTTTTCTTCAATTATGAAGCAATAATGATACATTATACTCAATTAGTAATTCAGAATAACTGTGTAGCCTTCTCTTCTATCAAATTCAGTGGCCAAAGGATGATTTAAATAAATAGCTCCTTAAGAACTGGTAGTACTTGCAAAATCTTTATCTTGATTTTCTTCAGTTTAAGTTTAGTAAGAAAATGTTATTTTTAGTAAGTTACGGACATAAGATTTACATCTGAGTCATTTGTTACTAGATGGAACTATAGGTATAAATTTACCTAGAGGTTATATTTTCTATTACAATGTGAAAAAGACTTCCAATTCTCAAGAATTTACTAGAGGTTTGACAATATTTAGTCAAATCATAGAATCTATTCTTTAGTGTATATTCATTGGTCCTAGATTTATAACTACATAAAATTAATAAATCTAACACTTCAAATATTTGAAAACAATCCTGTCTCTTTTCTCTTGTTCTTGAATGCAGATATTACATAGATATCTACCTATTTGTTAATATCTCCTTTCAAGGGTGTCTCGCAGAAGGGAACAAGAAAAATTCTTATTTTTTTTTCTTCTTAAAAAATAAAGACCGAGTTAACAATGTTAAAATTATTTTAAATCCCAAGTTTCTGAAATATTTCCCTTCCTTGAGCAAATCTCAAAAATTTGACCAGGATTGTTTGATCCATTTGGCATAAATCATTGTTTCTGAACTTGGAATATTATATACAGGTAGCCAAGCCAATTTTAATGAATCTTAAAATTCATAAATGGCCACAGAATGTTTTATAACCATAACATATTTTATGCTAAGAGTTTCTGTTTTCTAATGCCTTTACTAGCTCAAGTAAATATGAAAAGGAAATAAAATCTCCCTACAAAGGATAACATTTTTATGTGTAATATAAAAAGAGAAAAAAACTAACTTTGATTAGTGGGTCAAATTAAGGTATTTTTTTCAATTATCTAACATCTATCATTACTAATTGTACTTGGCAATTTTCCAGAAGGCTTTATAGCTCTCAACCTTTATCTCATGAAAGAAAAGAAAATTGCGAGGGTAGGGAATGTTTCTAATAGTTTTACATTTTGGATATTTTAGAAGTCATGGAAGACTTTGTTATACCTTTGACTTTCTTTTTTAATTGTATACATAGTTGATGTTGGAAAAAATGGACATTGAAAAATGGACATTGATAAACTCTCTAAAACATATAGAATAAAAGTCACCAAATAAATAGAAGTGCTATCCTTGGGGAGAGATATTAAGATATTAAAATAGTTTATCAAAAGCAATTAGAAAAATGATTTCATATGAAAGCTGAATGATGACAATTTAGAATTATTATAAAATATAAAATATACTTAAATGGAAATAAAATATATTTTAAAATTATAAATGATAAAATATAGCTTATTATTACAAAGTTTGTATTCTGAATTTATTATCTAGTTAAAAATATACTTAAGCAGTAAACTACAGTTGACCCTTGAACAACATAGGTTTAAACTATGCAGGTCCACTGATGCATAGATTTTTTAAAAATAAATACAGTATAGTACTATAAATGTATTTTCTCTTCCTTATGATTTTCCTAATGACATTCTTTTTCTCTAGGTTACTTTATTGTTATAATAAAGTATTTAATACAAATAACATATAAAACATATGTTAATTGATTATATTATTGGTAAGGATTCCAGTCCACAGTAGGCTATTAGTTAAGTTTTTGGGAAGTCAAAACTGAATAAGTATTAGGCATTTCTAATCCTGGTGTTCTTCAGGGGTCAACTGTATTTTCTATTTGTAATTTTTAAGGTGATTATTATTTAAAGCTATTGCCATTCAAAATGTGTGGCATGTAATTTAACTATATATGTATATATATAACTATTATTTGAAAGGAGAATCAGTTGACTTCTGGGCATAGAAAAGTTGACAAAAAATTGCCAGTTAATTACACATCAACTGATTTCTAATAAATAATTGAAAAGCTTTTCAATATGGTTAAAAATTTGAAAGAGTTAACATTTTGACATGATCATTAAAATGTCACAAATTTGGAAACTTCATAATTCTGATATCATAATTCTAAGTGTGTTTTCCTGAGTACTTTTCCCCCAGGATCTCAATAGTACTATTACGAAAATAATTCTGAGTTCAAAAAGGTTTTAAAAATCCTGGGTTAAAGGGGCAGCTTCAGATTATGCAGGCTTTAACATTTCAAAGTGCCCTGTAAAAATCTAAGAAAAACACAATGAAACATTTCTTGAACTCATTTTTTTTTAAAGATTTTATTTATTCATTTGACAGAGATCACAAGTAGGCAGAGAGGCAGGCAGAGAGAGAGAGAGAGAGAAGCAGGCTCCCTGCTGAGCAGAGAGCCTGATGATCATGACCTGAGCTGAAGGCAGAGGCTGATCCCACTAAGCCACCCAGATGCCCCTGAACTCATTTTGTTATGGAATACTCACAGGACAAAATATTTTGGGGAGACTATTTTGTTTTACAACAGAAAAAACAAACAAACATATTTTGTGTGGGCTGATACTTTTGTAAAATACAATAAAAATAAAGACATACAAAATATAAGTTCCCATTTTTTATAATTAGATCCAAAAGACATAAAAATTAACCTACCCAGTTACTATAAATATTCCTACATACTTACTCTCCTTTTGTGTACTTCATCTCAGGTTTCAAAAACACACAGGTGTTGACTGGCAACAATGCAGGGGTCAGATTTTAAGTAGCAATGGTTTCCACCATACAATTTGTGAAACATAGCCTTATAACATATCATTCACCCCTTCTATGACCTTAGTGATAAACCAAAAGAAAAGTCACCCAGCTTTGCCTGAACTTTTCTGTTGAGGATAACTGAGTAACTGTCAAATTATCCTACTTTTTGATTCCTTCCCTTCCTCCTTTGCCCCCTCTTTCTCTTCCTTTGTCCCTTTTTTTCCTTCTAATAGCAATAATGATACACTGTTTAAATAATCTTTAGTCACAAACTGTAATTCTGTGTCTGATATGGATGCTGTGGAAAATATAAATTAAATAATTATTCTCCCTTTAAGGTGGTGGTATTTATACAAGTTGTTGTAACAGAAGTGTGATAACACCACAAAAGAATATCAAATAGTGTGCAGTAAGAATTCAGAAAATGCAGAATTCTGTTATTTAGGGACCCATATTTTTTCTTTTTATCTTTCATACACTTGTATTATTCATGCTCTCTGTAGTCATGCAGCAGGTCTAATACTTCTGCAGCTCAGCCAACTTGAATATATTCAGGGAAAGCTACTATTTCCACCCAACACCTATTGTTTTGAATGCTCAAAACCACCAATATCTGCAACTATTTCATTGTTGCATGATTTTATGTCTACTCAAACCAGTTCTTACACTTTTTTCACAAAATCTGATATATTGGATGGAAGATAGGCTTATTAAGTTACCCTGTCAATTTATGTAAAATCAAATAACATATATGACATTCAGTCAATTAACTACATTCAGGTCACACAACTGGGAAAACTGTTTTGTATGTTTGATAAGGCTATTTAGAAGCTTATCAACTTTACTAATCTTTTCAAAGAAATAGGTTTTGGTTTCATTGATTTTTCTCCATTGATTTTCTCTTTTTCACTAATTTCTGCTCCTGTTTTTATTATTTCCTTCCATCTGTTCACTTTTTGTATAATTGCTCTTCTTTTTCTTGTTTCTCAAGGTAAATGCAGAGATCATTGATTTTTAGCTCTTTCTTATTTTTTAATACAAGTATTGATTTCTATAAATTTCCCTCTAAGCATGATTTTATTTATTCACACACCTTTTGATATATTCTATTTTTATGTTAATTCAGTTTAAAATTTTTTCTAATTTTCTCTTGATATTTTTGGAAACAAGTTATTTAGAAGTGTGTTATTTAAATTCCAAATATTTGTTTTCCATATATATCTTCCATATATATTTCTGGCATTAATTTGCACTTTAATCTTATTGCAATCAGAGAACACAATGCAGATTTATCTCATTTTAATTTATTGCATTTTTCAGATATTGTATTTTTTTTAAATGGAAGTTTGTGGCAACTGTGTGTCAAGAAAGTTTATCAGCATCATTCTTCCAACAACAGTTGCTCACTTTGTGTGTCTCATTTTAGTAAATAGTACAATATTTCACACTTTTTCATTATTACTATATTTGCTATGCTGTCCTATGATCAGTGATCCTGAATGTTACTATTGTGTTTTGGGGTCCCACAAACTATGCACATATAAGACAGTTAACCTCGTTGGTAAATGTTGTATGTAGCCTGAATGCTCCACTGACCAGGCTTTCACCCATTTCTCTCCATTTCCATGGGCCTCCCTATTCCATTATATATACCTGTATTGAAATTAGGCAAATTAATAACTCTACAATGGCTTCTAAGTGTTCAATGAAAAGAAGAGTCTCACATCTCTCACTTAAAGTCAAAAGTTAGAAATAATTAAGCCTACTGAAGAAGGCATACCAAAAGCTAGGACAGGCCAAAAGCCAGGCCTCTTGAACCAGTTAGCCAAATTGTGAATGCAAAGGAAAAGTTATTAAAGTAAACTAAAAGTGCTACTTCAGTGAACACATGAATGACAAGAAAGCAAAATAGTCTTATTGCTGATATGAAGAAAATTTTAGAAGTCTGGATAGAGGATCCAAGCAGCCATAATATTTCCTTAAGCCAAAGACCAATCCAGAGCAAGGCCCTAACTTCAATTCTGTGAAAGTTGAAAGAGGTGAGGTAGACAAAGAAGAAATATTTGAATTTGGTTCATGAGGTTTAAGGAAAGAAACCATCCCCATAACATAAAAGTACAAGGTGAAGCAGCAAATTATGAGTAAAAGCTGTAGCATGTTAACCAGATCTAGCTAAGATAACTAATGAAAGTGGCTAAAACAAGATTTTCAGTGTAGATGAAATAGTTTCAATGGAAGGAGAGGCCATCGGGGTACCTGGGTGGCTCAGTCAGTTAAGCATCTGCCTTTGGCTCAGGTGATAATTCCAGGGTCCTGGGATCAAGTCCTGCATCAGGCTCCCTCCTCAGTGGGGAGTTTGTTTCTCCCTCTCCCCCTCCCCTCTGATCATGCTCTCTCTCTCTCTCTCAGATAAATAAATAAAATACATATATATATATATATATATATATGTATATATATATATATATATATACACACACACACACATACATATATATATATGGAGGGGCCATCTAGAGAGAGAATTTCACTGCCTGACTTCAAAGCTTCAACAGATAAGCTGATTTTCTTGTTAGAGGCTAATGCAGCTGGTGATTTTAAGTTGAAGACAGTGTTCATTTACCATTCTGAAAATTGTAGGGCCTTTAAGAGTTATGCTAAATCTACTCTGCCTGTGCTCTATAAATGGAACCATGATGTCTGGATGATACCACATCTATTTACAGCATGGTTTACTGAATATTTTAAGCCCACTGTTGAGATCTACTGCTCAGAAAAAAGATTTATTTCAAAATACTATTGTTCATTGACAATGCACCTGGTCGCCCAAGAACTCTGATAGAAATATGCATGATATTATTGTTGTTTCAATGCCTGCTAGCACTACATTCATTCCGTAGCCCATGGATCAAGAAATAATTTCAACTTTTAAGTCAGTATTTAAGATTTTTTATTTTTTTGTTTGTCAGAGAGAGAGAGAGAGCAGTAGTGCAGGGCTGCAGGCAGAACAGGCAGAGGGAGAAGTAGGCTCCCTGCTGTGCAAGGAGCCCAATGTGGAACTTAATCTGAGAACTCTGGGATCATGACCTGAGCTGAAGGCAGATGCTTAACCAACTGAGCCAACCAAACATCCCTTAAGTCAGTATTTAAGAAACACATTTTGTAAGACTATAGGTGCCACAAATGAGTCCTCTGATGTATCTGGGCAGAGGATATTAGAAAACTTCTGGAGTGGATTCACCATTCTAGTACCACTAAGAACATGTGTGATTCATGGGACGAGGTCCAAATATCAATATTAACAAGGGTTTGGAGAACGTTGATTCCAGCTCTCATGGATGACTGTGAGGGATTCAAGACTTCAGTGGAGGAAGTAACTGCAGATGTAGTGGAAATAGCAAGAAGTCTAGAATTAGACATGGAGACTGAAAAATGTGACTGAGTTGTTGCAATCTCATAATAAAACTTGAATGAAAGAGGAGTTGCTTTTTTTAAGATTTATTTATTTTAGTGAGAGAGTGCATGTGTGAGCTGGGGGAGGGGCAGAGGAAGAAGAAGACAATCTCAAGCAAACTCCAAGCTGAGAGCAGAGTCCAACGCTGGGCTTGAGCTTCAACCCTGAGATCACAACTTCAGTTGAACTGTCTGAGTCACCCAGGTGCCCCCAAGGAGTTGCTTTTTATGGATGGGCAAAGTGGTTTCTTGAGGTGGACTCTATTCCTGGTGAAGATGCTGTAAAGATTGTTGAAATGAAACAAAGCATTTAGAGTATTGCATAAAGTTAGTTCATAAAGCTGTGGCAGGCTTTAAGAGATTTACCTTCAATATATAAAGAAGTTCTATGGGTAAAATGCCATCAAGTGGCATTGCATTCTATAGAGAATAATTATTGAAAGGAAGAATTAATTAATGCAGCAAAATTTATTATTGTCTTATTTAAGAAGTTGCCACAGCCACGCCAAATTGAGCAACCATCACCTGATCAGTCAGCATCCATCAACACCAAGGCAAGGCCCACCAACAGAAAGACTATGACTCACCAAAAGCTCAGATGATGGCTAGCATATTTTAGCAGTACAATAATTTTTAATTTTTAATTAAAATAATTTTTAAAGTACAATAAATTTTAATTAAAGTAAAAATAATTTTTAATTAAAGTGTTTTTAGTCCACTTACATTAATATAACTACTATGATCAATTTCAATCAATATTTTACTATTTACTTTCACTTTGTTTCCCCTTTTCTCTTTGCCTTGTCTTCTTTTCTATGAATTTATTTTAAGATTTTAGCTCTATTGGTTGGGGACAAGATTGCGGGGAAGTAGGAGGAGGCTCCTTTTCAACCTGTACCCTAAAGTGAGCTGATTACCTACCAAGGAACTCCAATCACCCATGAAATCAGCCTGAGATCAGAATTATACACGTCTGGATCTCTATGGGGGCAGAAGACACCAGTGGGCAGGTAAAGCGGAGAGGGAACATCGGACTAATATCGGAAGATAAACAAAAGGGGAAGGGAGCCACCAGAGGTGACCCATTGGAAAGTAATACCCCAATACAAGAGTCCCCTGTGTCTGGGGACCAGCATTAACTTGAAGTCTGGTAGAAAGCACTCAAAAAGAGCAAAGGATTGCAGGGGGAAATTGTGGGATTGGGATAGTTAGGGACAGGGTCTTAAATCCCTGGCCCGAGGACAGCCACCCCTGGCGCTGAGCCAGAGAGAGTGCGGTGGAGAAACCAGGTCTTGGTCCCTGAGCCTTGAGCGAGAGCACCTAAGGGCATGGGACCCTCGCCAGCCAGCAGAAACAACCTTTTTGCAGTCCCCACGCGTGTGCCGCGCTGCGCTATCAGAGCCTGAGATGCGCCCCACACCCTCCCCTGAGAGAGGTGCATGGAAGCGCCAGCCTGGCGCTCTCAGACCCGGAAAGTCTGAGTGCTCCCAGCCCTGGCCAGCATGAAAATCTCAGTGTGAGATCACTGCTTGGAACCTCTCTGGCGGTCTGGAGCTGCCCAGACAACCGCCGCTGTTGTGGTTTTGGGTAAAAGCAGGAGTCCCTGTATCCCCAGGGACTGCGACTGGGAACTTGCTCTGCCAGCGGCTGAGGGGGAACTTGTGGGCTCTGCAGCACAGACTGAGGCTTCTCTCTGAGAGGGAGGTCTGGGTGCAGTTTGCTTTCCTGTAAACCTCCAAAAACCATCAAGAGCTGACAAGGGGAGAGAAAACAAACAAACAAACATAAAAACCTCCAGAGAACAAAAGCCTGAAAAAACAGTTTCCTCAGAGCCCACCCCCTTGAGTGGGGCCAGAGGACTTAGCTCAGGAAACACTGCCTGAAAATCAACATGGCAGGCCCCTCCTCCAGAAAGCCAACCTGGGAAAAACAAAACAAAACAAAACAAACAAACAAAAAAACCGACAAGAGAACAACCACCACACTTCATAGATACAGCTTTTATTTTTAATTAGTTCCCACTATTCTGGTTCATTTAAAAATTTTTTTTAACTTTTTGAAATTTTTTACATAGATTTTTTTTTAGCCTATTTACCATCACAGTGAGATGTCCAGTACATCAAATTCCATAATAACCTTTTAACCTGAACTTTTGGATACATATACCCATGTTTTTATATTGCTTTTCTATTTTTTTAATTTTTTAAAATTTTACTTTAGTTCATTCTTTATTTTTTAATATTCATATAGAGTTAAACTTCAAGGTAATCCCCTTTCCCCAATCAATGCTACCCCTATAGGTAAACCAATTTTTAATCCCCCTTTATCTTAGGAAAGTTGAGTCCTTTCACAAAGATATCAAGATACATCCAGGAAGAGTAGAAATAGCCTTCCTCACCCACTCTGAGAATTTATAACCACTCTCCCATCTTTTTCTTCCGCCAGTGTTTCTGTGTATTTGTGTTTGTCCTGGTAGTATATAAATCTTATACTTGGGGTTCTTTTTGACGAGGTTCTTTGTTTGTTTGTTTGTTTTGCTTCTACATATATATGTATATATTTTTATCTTCTCTTGTCATATACTTTTATCAGTCTTTTTGTTTGTCTGTTTTTGCTTTTATACTTCATAAATCTTACCTTGGGGCCCATTTGGGCTGAGCCTTCTCTTTTATCTTTCTTTCTTGTTCCTCTCTCTCTCTCTTTTTTTCTTCTTTATCTCTTTCTTTTCTTTCGTTTGGGTGGGGACTCTTGATTGCTCAGAAGCATTCCAGGGTGCACCTTGATTGCACCACGGTTGATACATCCAGCTACATCCGTTCAGCCATCTCTCACCAAAATGACTAGGAGGAGGAATGCCCAGCAGAAGAAAAATTCAGAGGATGGGCCTTCTGCAACAGAGCTAATGGCTACCAACATAGACATTATGTCAGAAAGGGAATTTAGGCTAACAATTATCCAGGCAATAGCTAGGTTGGAGAAAGCCATGGATGACAAAACGGAATTGATTGGGGCAGAACCGAAAGCCACCAGGGATGATGTTCACAAGGCTCTCAATGAGTTCCAATCTAATCTAAATTCCCTAAAATCTAGGGTAACTGAGACAGAAGATAGAATTAGTGATCTAGAGGACAAAGAGATAGAGAGAAAGGATCAGGAGGAAGCCTGGAACAAACAGCTTAGAAGCCACGAAAACAGAATTAGGGAAATAAATGATACCATGAAATGTTCCAACGTCAAAATTACTGGAATCCCTGAAGGGGAGGAGAATGAAAGAAGTATAGAAGATATAGTGGAACACATTCTCCATGAAAATTTTCACAATCTCGCAAATGGAACCAGCATTCATGTACTAGAGGCAGAACGGTCACCCCCCTACCCAAAATTTTAGATTCTCAAAATACCTGGAGACACCTGATAGTAAGAATGAGGAATTATAATTCTAGAAAAACTCTCTTGAAGGCAGCTAGGACAAAGAAGCTCCTTACGTACAGAGGAAAGCCCATCAGAATAACGTCAGACCTGTCCACAGCAACCTGGTAAGCCAGAAAGGACTGGAAAGATATATTCAGGGCACTAAATGAGAAGAACATGCAGCCAAGAATACTTTATCCAGCAAGACTGACATTCAAAATGGATGGAGAGATAAAGAGTTTCCAAGACCGGCAAGGCTTAAAAGAGTATGCGACCACCAAGCCGACACTGCAGGAAATATTAAGGGGGGTTCTATAAAAGAGGAAAAATCCTAAGAATATCATTGAACAGAAATATAGAGATAATCTACAGAAAGAAAGACTTCAAAGGTAACATGATGTCAATAAAAATGTATCTATCAATAATCACTCTCAATGTGAATGGCCTAAATGCACCATTAAATGACACAGGATTGCAGATTGGATAAAACAACAGGACCCATCCATATGTTGTCTACAAGAGACCCATTTTGAACCTAAGGATACACCCAGACTGAAAGTGAAGGGATGGAGAAATATCTTTCATGCCAATGGGCCTCAAAAGAAGGCCGGGGTAGCGATTCTCATATCAAATAAATTAGATTTTTAACTAAAGACTGTAGTCAGAGATACAGAAGGACACTACATCATTCTTAAAGGGACTACCCACCAAGATGATTTAACAATTGTAAATATCTATGCCCCCAATATGGGAGCAGCAAATTACATAAGAAAACTATTAATCAAGATAAAGAGTCATATTGATATGAATACATTGATAGTAGGAGATCTTAACATGCCTCTCTCAGTAATAGATCATCCATGCAGAAAATCAATAAAGAAACAAAAGCATTGAGTGACACATTGGACCTGATGGACCTCATACATATATACAGAACATTCCACCCTAAAACAACAGAATACTCATTCTTCTCAAGTGAACATGGAACCTTCTCCAGAATAGACCACATACTGGGTCACAAATCAGGACTCAACCGATACCAAAAGTTTGAGATTATTCCCTGCATATTCTCAGATCACAATGCTTTGAAACTGTAGCTCAACCACAAGGAAAAGTTTGAAAGGAACTCAAACACCTGGAAGCTAAAGACCACCTTGCTTAAGAATGCTTGGATCAACCAGGAGATCAAAGAAGAACGTAAACAATTCATGGAAACCAATGAGAATGAAGACACGTCGGTCCAAAACCTATGGGATATAGCAAAGGCAGTCCTAAGGGGGAAATACATAGCCATCCAAGCCTCCCTCAAAAAAATTGAAAAATCCAGAATACAACAGCTGTCTCTACACCTTAAAGAACTGGAGAATCAACAACAAATTAAACCAACTCCACACACAAGAAGGGAAATAATCAAGATTAGAGAAGAGATCAATGTGGTAGAAACTAGAGATACAGTAGAAAGTATCAATGAAACTAGAAGCTGGTTTTTTGAAAGAATCAATAAGATCGATAAACCATTGGCCACACTAATCCCCAAAAGAAAATAGAGAAAGCTCAAATTAATAAAATTATGAATGAAAAGGGAGAGATCACAGCTAACATCAAGGAAGTAGAAACAATATTCAGAAGCTATTATCAACAGTTATATGCCAATAAGTTAAGCAACCTAGATGAAATGGATGCATTCCTGGAAAACTATAAACTCCCAAAATTGAACCAGGAAGAAATCGACAACCTGAATAGACTGATATCTAGTAACGAGATTGAAGCAGTGATCAAAAACCTCCCAAAAAACAAGAGCCCAGGACCTGATGGATTCTCAGGGGAATTCTACCAAACATTAAAAGAAGAAATAACACCTGTTATCCTGAAGCTGTTTCAAAAAATTGACACAGAAGGAAAACTTCCAGACTCTTTTTATGAAGCCAGCATTACCCTGATCCCCAAACCAGGCAAAGACCACCCCAAAAAGGAGAATTTCAGACCAATATCACTGATGAATATGGATGCTAAGATTCTCAACAAGATCCTAGCAAACAGGATCCAACAGCCCATTAAAAAGATCATCCACCGTGACCAGGTGGGATTCATCCCTGGGTTACAAGGATGGTTCAACATTCGCAAATCAATCAATATAATAGAACAAATCAATAAGAGAGAAGAGCCACATTGTTCTCTCAATTGATGCAGAAAAAGCATTTGACAAAATCTAGCATCCATTCCTGATTAAAACGCTTCAAAGTATAGGGATAGAGGGAACATTCCTGAACTTCATAAAATCTATCTATGAAAGACCCACAGCAAACATCATCCTCAATGGGAAGAAGCTCACAGCCTTCCCGTTGAGATCAGGAACATGACAAGGATGCCCACTCTCACCACTCTTGTTCAACATAGTATTAGAAGTCCTAGCAACAG
>PISX010022825.1:0-30960 GCA_004024625.1 Mellivora capensis
ATATAATATATATAAAAATATAATTTATATATAATTTATATATAAATAAATAAATAAAAAATAAATAAATAAATAAATAAATAAAATTTATTTATAAATTTTATTTAGAAGGATAGTTGACATGTTACATTAGTTTATATAATATATATTATATATATTATATATAATATATATATATTATATATATAAATATATATATTTATTCATAAATATATTTATATATATATAATATATTAATTATAAATAAAAAATAAAAACTAAAATAAAAAAATTACATACTTGGCTATTTGAATATACTGTTTGTGGATTACATAATTGAAACAAAATAATGAAACTATGCTGATGCCTAATTCAGGCAAAGAAAGAAACTGATTCATCCTCCCCAAATTATCCCCTACTACGATGACACAAAGCACCAGCCTAAGATGAATTCTTTCATTTTTTTTGTAAGCCCAATTTTGGGTTGATATTTCCCTTGTTTGCAGTAAATGAGAACACAAAATACCTATATTTAAATTTTCCCTTTTATATTCTTAGCCCAAAAAGAAGTGTAAAAAAAAAGTATGAACTCTACCAGAAAATCCCCATGTTGAATCTAAAGGCAAAACATACTGAATGTAAACAAGTTCACTGTGATAAATCTCACTATATTTACATTTATTAGAAAATTACCAGTAAAGAAGTTCTTCTGTGCAAAGATAAAGTGGTAGGTGGCTTTATAAACCTCTAATTCACACTGCCAAGTCTGTGGCATGTTCCATATTCGGGGATAACTGGCATTGATGTGGAACTGCAAATGAAATGTTAAGTAAAAATGTTAGAGCTTAAAATGTGACATTGTGTGAAGAACATTAGAAATAAATTCACACATACATTAATAAGAGTAATTAAAACTTATTTTCCCACACAGCGGAACAGAGGTCCCTTTGAGATTCTAATATTACTTAGGCTAAAGGTCAGTATCTATGCTTATATCCAGCTCCTTGAAATAGTAAGCCATGAAAACTTTAAGAACAACAAAGCAGCCTACAGTTTTGATATTGTACTCTAGCTAAACTAACAGAGTAGCAACCAACATCCTTAATTCCTCTTTAAACCTAATCTGTTATGTGAGAGGTTCAGGGTTTGGCCACCGGTGCCTTCCAGGTTCCCGTTTGGCAGTTTGATAGGGAGCTTTATCGTGTATTTAAGATGTTTTATCATGTACTCCATTTGCCAAAGTTCGGAGATTCTGCTAAAGGCAAGAGCTGTATAACCAGTAACAGCATTATTGCCCAGCACCATTTATAAGCAATAGCTCAGGAATTCATTAAAATGCTGAATATGCCAGTTTAATATACACTTATAGTATTCAATATATTTTTGGTAATTACAAATTTCTCCTCTTAATTTACATATATATGTGTAAAAATGTTTTTTTTTTTTTACACAATTAAGACCTAATATAAGAGAATCTTATAAAAGAATCCTTTCTGAATATCAGCCATTCTACATAGTGGCTTTTGTTATTATTGTTAATGTTGTCTTCCCTGATGAAGAATAATCCACCTGATAATGAAATGAGGCCCCAACATGCCATTTAATCATAAGTACTTCCATATTTTTTCTAATATGGAGCAATTTGCAGTATCAATAAGATTTTCTTCTTTTTACCTCATTCATCAAGTAAAAAGGAAAATGACTTATTAAGCCATGAGCAGGAATCCAATGGGACCAGAAACATATAGTGAAAAATTATCTCATTTATAACACAGGAATCAGTCTAAACATAAAATAAAATTTAAAAATAATCTCAGGTGCCTGGGTGGCTCAGTGGGTTAAGCCTCTGCCTTCGGCTCAGGTCATGATCTCAGGGTCCTGGGATCAAGTCCCGCATCCAGCTCTCTTTCAGCAGGGAGCCTGCTTCCCTCTCTCTCTCTTTGCTTGCCTCTCTGCCTACTTATGATCTCTCTCTCTCTCTGTCAAATAAATAAATAAAATATTTAGAAAAAAAAAAATAATCTAACAACTTTTCACATTTTTAAAGACCAAAAACCATGCTAGCACAGCCTTATATTCACTTTGCCCATAACCAAAAGCAGAGCAAAAAAGATGCCAGAGTCCACAGCACTGGGAATCTACTCCTCTTCCCAAAAATAATATCAAAAACACCTGGTAGTTCTTGAATGAGAAGATTAACTGTTTAATAACTTCCTGGTCATTAAAATTTTATATTAAAAAATTAAAACCAAATTCAGATTTTATGTATGTAAACAATATCATCATACACTCTAGACTTACTGCTAACATTTCTGCTTCTAAAAGGGTCCGGTATTGCATGCTGGTGGTAGCATCAACATGTAAGAGCTGTCCTTTAATTGCAGGAGTATAACCTAGTAAGTGAAAACACAAAAATTAAGAACCTAAAAAGATATATGTATGACTAAAAATTTTGTACTCCTATCACCACTCAAAGAAGGCATCTCTGAAAAATGGTGATCAGAAACTACACAAATACATCCCGGTGATGGGGAACTTGCTATCTAATAAGCGACCTTTCTCATTTTGGACAACTCTAAAGGAATAAAATTCCATCTTCACAAAATGTCCTCCTGATTTTGCTTGCCAATACAAAACTGTTAAGTCCATCCCCTAAATGACAGTTTTCAACTATTAAAGATGGCTCCCAAGTCTCTTCTTCTCCTACTGACTCAAAGAAAGTTGTTTTAATCATTTTCCTTATAAGGAAATATATATATATTTCCTTATATGGAACATTCCCAAAATGTTCCATATATAATGATAGTTTCTAAACAATGGCTATTCCTTATGTAATTAATGACAGTTAGCAAACAACATAGCTCCGTTCTGAACAAAAGAAGAAAACTGCAAAGTATTTCACTTCTTTTCTTGAAGGGCTGCCCTTCTATGAACACTAATGCTACTATGGTCATTAGTATATAGCTAGTTCAGCATGCATCCTGTTCTGGGCATTTTGTTCCAAGTACCTGAATCTCTGAAAAAAGTTTTAAATGTGTTTGAACTATATTTTGTTAATATCTATGACTTAATCTATGTTTCCCTTCAGACAGTCATCTTAAAAGCCACCTAACCTTTCCCAAGAACCTGACTGGACTTTCCTTAGACCCATAACTCACTCAGAGTTCCACAACCAGTGTGCCGTGGCACCGACCATGAATTCATAGTAAGTATGCTCAAGATATCGATTCCCTCAGCCCTCAGTGGCTCCCTTACACCAGGTGTACCCATAACTGCACAAAAGAAAGGTGAACAAATATTTCCCACATGGAATATCAGCTTAAAAATGGTAGAAGCACTCCCTTAATTGAATCATTCTCAATTTTATGTAACCCCCCAACTGTCTTTTTCCTCCTGCTGTGTCTCTGTAAGGCTACCCTAAAAGATGCTCTTTACAACTCACTCATCTGAACCACCCAGTCCTAAAGAATCTCAAGCATCTGCTTCAAGACTTAGTATGACCATTCTTCTACAACAAGCAAAGGTAAGGTTTAAATCTTCACTGAAAGAGCCTCAAAGGTACAGGGAAAAGATACTCTATGCCATTCTCAGTCACTGTTTCACAACTGATTATCTAAGTAGATAGACCCAACTCCTACCTTTTTATACAAGCTAATGAATGCAGTCAACCCACTAGTTTCTTTCTTCTTATACCAAGAAAACAAAAAGGTGATAGAAACAAGTAAAGAGAGCCAAGCATGATATAAAAACTACTCAAATTATACTCAGCCATAGTAACACTGTTGGTTAATGACTTAAAAATACGGGTAAGTTGCTATTCTCTGTACTCTCAAGAAGTGAATAAAGTAGAATTTCACTTTAATTATTCTCAATTACAAATACACTAAGAGGATAGGAAGAAGGAAAATGAAAAAGGCTATATAATATTTTGATAAGTTTAATAAAAGGTATTTAATCACATTATTGATTAACTTGTATCAGAGTCCAAATTTCAAATGTATGATAAATTTAGATTAGCTTGGATAAAACTATAGCAGAGTGTTATTTAGTGTTTTAAATATTAAATGTTCTTCTTTCTTAAAGCTATATTTTTCAAAGTACCAGGCTTACTCCCTAACAAAATCTATTAACAATACAACCTTAAAACAAAGCCTTTCAGTCATTCTATCACATACTGCCCATATACCATGTGCCAGGTTCTGGGTTCAGCACCAAGTTTGTATCAGTTTAAAAAAAAAACAAACAGCACCTGGTCTTACAGAGCAGACTAATAGGAAAAATACATTTTAAACAAATTATCCTCAGTCTTACAAAAAATAAGTATAGGGTATGATGAAAGCATAAGACCTAACTTGATTTAAAAATTTTCCCTTCTCTGCAGGTACACAAATAATTTGATTATGTAATTAATATGTACTATCAAGTAAATATAATAGAAAGCTGAAAAAGAAAACCCCATTAATTTTAGTCTCAATGGGATAGCAAACTATTACTTATAGATTAATCATTCCCCCATTAACCATTTAAAATAGGAAAGTACTCATTGCAGCTTACCATTTTCCTCAACTGTCATTGGAATATTAATTTCTAAGTATGAGCCAGCTCCTACATTTACATGTACAGCATTTGTTTCCTATCAAAAGAAAAAAATTAAACCATATAAAACAATTACTTTCTCACCATTTAATCATACTCCCATCTTCACTTTTCAGTTATTATCACAGATAAAACATAATCATCAATGATATGAAATGGGTAATAAAAGTTTCTAAGAACAAAATTCAAAGTTTTAGTAAAAATACACTAAAACAATCTGGCCAGATATAAAGAAGAAAATGAACCGGATTATAGAATTAGTATTTATTATTAAGTTTTCCTACTTTTGGTACTTAATGAAAGCAACGTAAATACAATTATTGTGGGGGGAGGGTGACAGGAAGCTCATAGAAATGAATCTAAGTATAGAACTAGTTACCAGAAAAATACCCTGGAAAATAATATTCAAATTTTAAACACTGTTTTCTACTATATTATTTCAATAATTACCCTGTTTTTGGTAAACAGCAAATCAATTGTAGCATCTGCAATAATATTCATTCGCAGTTCAAAAGCAAGGATCTGTCGTGGTCTCCCAGGCTGTGCAATTTCAGAAACTTTCAGAACTTGATAATCAGGTGGGAAGAAAAACTTCCACAGACAATCTCTATATAAGGAGGTATAAAGAATAACTTGTTACTCAAAATTATATCTATAAGGGAGCAAAATCAGTATTCTAACTTTGTACTATCACTGCTATCTCATTTAACAATTGGACATGAAATAGAAAAAAAAACTAAGTCACAAAATAACACCTACACTAATTTCCTTTCAGTAAAATGACTCTTTTCTCCAATGTTTTATACTTCCAAAGATCAGTAAGCTTTGAGTATTTTTTTAAAGATTTATTTATTTGAGAGAGAGAGCATGCGCAGGTACGCACACACATGCACAAGATTTGGAACAGGCAGAGGGAGAGAATCTTCACACAGACTCCCTCACTGAGCACAGAACCCAATGCAGGGCTCAATCTCACAACCCATCAGATCATGACCTGAGCCAAAACCAAGAGTCCCAACACTTAATCAACTGAGCCATCCAGGTACCCCAACAAGCTTTGAGTATATAATACACTATTGTAAAACGAGATACAGGTAAGAACAAATCTGCACTGTTCAAGCATACTGTGAGAAATTAAAGACTTTCTACAAGCATATCAAGAGTTAAAGAAAGAACTAAAGGAGGATGGTTTAATTAGAATCATTCCACTATGGATGAGTTATTTAGCCTTTCTGAAGACACTTGACCTGCTTCCTCATCTGAAAAATAGGAATAACACAACTTGCCTCATAGAATAGATCTGAGGATCTATATGGAAAAGACTTGACAGAACATGATGCTTGAAAAAATGGTTATTATTTCTTTTATTTTTATAATCATTATTATTTTTAAGAGGAGGGGAGGGGTAAAGGGAGAGGGAAGGAGAGAATCTTAAGCAGACTCCATACCCAGGTTGGAGGCTGATGCAGGGCTTGATCTCATAACCCTGAGATCATGACCTGAGCTAAAATTAAAAGGCAATACTTAACCAGGTTCCCCTTACAATCATTATTTTTAATCAATAATCTATCAATAAGAATCTAAAGGCCAATAGATCTCTAAAAAGTAAAGAAGCTAAGGCTCTAATACATTTGCCTCCTCTCATCATTCTCACAAAGATGAAAGAACCGAAGGACTTTACAGTTCAGAGTAAAAATTAATGTAATGTTATTCATACATTCAGAGAAGGTGACAGTTTATAGCTTTTAAAAAGGGAGGGTTGAAAAAGTTACAAAAAAATGCTACTTGGAATAAATAAGGTAGGGAAAAATTAGATGAATAGAAAAAAAGGTGAAAACTGACCCATTATAGACTATAACTTGCCATCAAGTTAGTGTATATGAACGAAAAAGTTCTGCAAATGTTCTAGCTACAACATACAAATACATGAAACTAAGACTATTAAATTAAAAAAAATCCAGTATGATCATTGAATGAAAAGGGACTGTTCAGTGGATAGCAGGATATAATGAAAAGAGGCATGGACTTGAAAGGCAGGTCTGAATGTTAGCTCTAGATGCTACAGCATCATTATCTTGCCTAAGTCACTGAATCTCCATTTTCTCACAGGTGTAATAAGCTTACCATTTCTGCCCTACATACCTCACTGGGTTATGAGAATCAAGTGTGAAAATACAAACAAAAGCACTTATGTGAAAGCAGTAAGAGGCTAAACAATGCTGAAAATGTTCGCATTATTGTAACTATCACCTATCTAAGGATTAAGTACAAATCTCATAACGTTTGTATTTCAACTCTGACATGAAAACTCTCAGAAAGAAAATATCATAAAGGAAAAGCTGAATATCGTAATGATTCAGAAAAAATCATGTAAAGGTAGGTGGTAGAATGAAATCAAAATCCAGAAGCTAACAAGATCAAAATCTCTTGAAGATATCAAAATCTCGTCACAAAATTGAATGAACTATCCAATAGCAAAACAGTTGAGATTTCTTCCTAAATTTCTTACATCTCAGTAGATGCTAAGAAATTGACCTTATAATTCATTTCTGATTACAATTTATATTTGTATAGAAACGCAAAATGGGGGAGAAGAAAGGAAATGGATACAAAAGAGGAAATGCACTGTTTGTACATGTTAAGTAAGAAAGATCGTTAATAAACTAAAAGCATGTGAAGGAAGTTTTTCAGGGCACCTAGGTGGCTCAGTTGGTTAAGCGTCTACCTTTGGTGCAGGTCATGACCTCAGAGTCCTGGGATCGAAAGCCTGGCGTTGGGCTCCCTGCTCAGTCCATCTTGTGGTCTCCCTCTCTCTCTCTCAAATAAATAAAATCTTTTTTAAAAAAAAAAAGAAGTTTTTCTTTTTTCTCTTCTTTCTTTCTTTCAAATAAATCTGAATGAATGGTTTTAAGTCCAGGTTAAGAAAGATATTGCTGTTCTCTTCTGGCAGTGGCAGGGTCTACTGAAAAAAGAGTCGATAAAACAAATTTTTCTTTTTCCATTTCTCCACATAATACAAAGATCACTTCAGAAGTGAATATGGCTATTTAGTAAAAGAATTTTAGTTTGGACTTTTATGTAAATACACCCTAATTTTTTTTAATGTAACAAAATGAAATACAGTTTTTAAATAATCATGCTTTATTCAAGTCTTAGAAATGCAAGTATTTTATGTGTCTGTGTTGAAGCTTTTTTTTAATATTTTCCTTTCAAATATAATAATGTATAAATATAACTGTTACGTAATAGGATGTAAAAACCCTCATTTTCAACTATTCTCATTTTCAACAATTCCAACACAGTATGGCTTACTATAGGAAAAATTTTATCATAAAAGGAAAATTTAAATCCAGTAATTTGGAAAGCACTTGTTTCCTAACCTGAAATTTTAAACTGTTCACTTCCAAGTCTAATAAATAACCTAACCAGAACTCAACAAAGTAATGTATTAGCATATTGCAGGAGTTTTCAAATGACAAACTTACTTATTCATTTATCATACAATTGTTAAGTAGCTACACTTGATGGGACAGGTATTTCTATATACTAGAGATACAAAGGTTAACACGTGACTTAACAAAGTACGTATTTCTTCTAACAAGCTAGATCAAAAGCACTTTTTAAAACAAGTATAAAAAGAGTCAGTATATCAAGTCAGTATCAGCACTCTTCCTTAGTCTATCAACAGCCCAATAATATCTGCTTCAGTGAATGGTTTGGCTTGTATTTCTCCATTCAAGCTTATTTATGAACAGAAAAACTAAACTAACTTTAGGCAATGTCTATTTACATAAAAACTTAGATGTTCCCTCATAATTAGTGGTAAATGTCCCCTTCTTTGCTTAAAACTCTTCAGTAAGTAGAAACGTGGTCAGAATATATTAAAATAAGAATTACTTCAAAATTAACAGAACGACTTAAAAATAAAAAAAAAAAACCTTTCAGACACTGTTCATGACCTCCAGTATAAAATCTGTTTCTTAACTACCTCCAAGTCTCCTAACAACCTGTAGAAACTATAAGACAAATCTCCATTGTCATCATGCATTTGCAGAACTCTTCTTTTTTCTCAATTATTTGTCCTCCTCTTCCTTCACTGGCTAACTCCTACTTAAGTGTCAAAATTCAATTTACATGTTACCTCTACTAAAAAGCCTTCCCCAATTCTTCTCTGATGAGTTATACATCTGTTATAAAAGAACTGTGCCCCCCTAAAAATTCATAGATTGAAGTCCTAACCTTGAGCACCTGAGAATTTGATGTTTGGAAATAGGATATTTAAAGAGATGATTAAGTTAAAATGCAATCATTAGGGTGTGCCCTAATCCAGTATAACTAGTGCTCTAGACAAGGAAATGTGGACACACAGACCTACAAGACACACAAAAGGCAAGACCATGGGAAGACCAAAGAAAAGATGACCACCTACGAGCCAAGAAGAGAAGCCTTGAATACACCCTTCCTTCACAGCCCTCAGAAGGAACCAAACCTACCAACACCTTGATCACAGAATTCTAACCTCCAGAACCATGAAAAAATTTGTTGTTTAAATTATACAGTCTATGGTTCTTTGTTATGGCAGTCTTAGCAAACTAGTACAGTATGTTTCTAAGTGCTTCATCAAGACTTTTTCCTTACCTCTACCTCAGCCCTTAATAAAACCCTTTTGTTTGTTTTTCCTCACGGAAACTGAACTATATGTCTTTTGTCTCTGAATCTCTACAGCCCAACAGTCCCTGGCAAATTCACTAATTACATACAAAAGAAAAAACAAAGAAACCAATAAATATGCTCCTCATTCACCATTTTTCTAGCAAATCAGCTCCTCCTTCAGAATGAACTTGCTTATGCCAACTTATAATTTGAATTAAAATTATAATTTCTAATTATAATTTGAATTAAAATGCTTATAATTTGAATTAAAATGCTTAGTGATATCTTACCCTGCCATAATAAAAGAGCTTATAAAATATTAAGCCACTTTTTTATAAAATTTATATCATTCAACATTAAAAAACTTGTTAGAAATATAATTTACTCAAGTACCTTTGCCTATCAGCCCATGGCCCATAGTTGAAATCTGTTCCTTTACCACAAACTATATCCAGTCCCCAACACGGAGGCAAATCTTGTAATTTGCAATCCTCACTGCTCATTTCTCCTTCAATATTTTCTTCTGTTTCTTCTGGAACAAGTCCTATATTGCAGAATATACAATAGAAAGGTAATTACTTAAAATTATTGTTTAAAGATTCCCTAGACCAGGAGTTCTAAAAATGTTGCTTTCATTAATACTTTACACCCTTAAAAATTACCAAGGATACACAGTGGGATTTTTTTGTATTATCTCAATCATAATTTACTGTATTCAAAATTGAAACTGGGCAATTTTTTAAAATTTTATTTTTAAGGTAACAACTCATTGCGTGTTGATATAATAAAATGTTTAATAAAATTGAACTCATTACATTTCATTTAATACAACCTAATGAAAATGATATGAAAAAATTATTTTATAAAAACTAAATGAAATTTTAATTCCATTTTTAATGAAAGTACTTTTCAATGAAAAAATAACCATATTTTCTAAAACAAATTATTTAGAAGTGATGGCATTGTTTTTATTTCAGCGAATCTCTTTAATGTTCAGCTTACTAAAAAATAAGCAAATTCTCAAAGCATTTAATTTGTGAATTAAGTATCTGAAGAAAACCTGGCCTCAAACAAACAGCTATTTAGAAAAGGGAGGAGTATTTTAATAGCTTTTTCAGATAATTGTGGATATTCTTCTCTGACACTATACCAAAATTCAACAAGTGGTAGTTAGTTGCAACGTGGAATCTGAAACCCTATACTGAATTTTTCATATTCGAATACATTAAAACTTACCAATCTCCCTTACCCTTTGAATGTATCTTTTACCCATGGCATAACTTTGTAACATTTGGAAAATACTGGTTCACAGAGACACACATATGTTTTCCAAATACTGATAAATTTCATCATTAAACATTTTTTTTAAAGATTTATTTATTTACTTGACAGAGAGAGAGAGTGATCACAAGTAGGCAGAGCAGCAGGCAGAGACAGAGGGGGAAGCAGGCTCCCTGCTGAGCAGAGAGCCCGATATGGGGCTGGATCCAGGACCCTGAGATCATGACCCAAGCCCAAGGTAGAGTCTTAACCCACTAAGCCACCCAGGCGCCTGTCATCATTAAACATTTTAAAAAGCACATTTGTTAATAGCACTGGTGGTCTTATCAGAAAAGTCCTTAAACTCACAGTTGGTAGACCCAAATTTCCAAAATTCTGATTTTCACATGAAAGCTCAAAAACATAGTTTGTCTCTAGTTGCTTCTTCAAGTAAAACTGGTGCTCCATGAAAAGAGCATATAACTCAGCTAGACAATCAACTATACAAGCGCTTTTCCTCCAAACATCAGTATACTTTGGTATGTAGCAGAGGTATATTATGTGTACTTGGCCATTTTATCACACTAATTATTAAAAAGTTTACTCAAGGGTCAAGATTTGACAGAAACACTTTTTACGGCTTTATCTAAGTTTTTTAAACTGATATTGGCATTTGTTTTACTGTAAATGCGTGGTAGTGAAAAAGACAGTGATTACTAGTATAGTTTGGAACCTCTGCTTTAATTCATACTAAAGCACTTTCACCCACCACTGCTTTTGTACCAGCATGCAAATGTCAATATGGCTAAAAAGGCAAGTAACATCCTCATTTTCCTCTGAAAACACTCTGACCTCATAAACCCCATGAAAGCATAAAAAAAACAGAAGTAGGAAAAAAGGGCTAAAAATCCAATGTTTAGTTACTTCTATAAAATTCAAGCCATCTGTGAAGCACTCTAACCAGCTAGATTTCAATCCTTAAACTTCAAGCCTCAAAGGATTTTCTTCTTAAGCTAGCATGAACTACCTTAACTGTCACCACATTCTCTAAAGTTTTTCACACCAGGTTACTTGCATTCACAACTTTTAAGGTATACCTCTGAAAACAGAATTGAACAAAAGATTTCTATATTGTTCTTTTGGTCTGAAATAGTAATATTCAATTTTTGATAAATGACACAGACATTTTTTAGGTAGGCACTCTTCCATCCACATTTATGATTTATTGATGTTTATTTTATCTTAACTAAGGAGACTTAAAATATTATTAAATATCAACATTTCATAGAATAGAAGTGCAGCTATGAAACACACTTTCAAAAACTAATACCTGGCTCATCCATGTAGTAGTAGATGTCAACATCATTTGACTGCATCACCACAAACCCTTCTCCCATTAATCTTGGTGGTCTATAGAAGGAGGGGGGATGGCAAACTAAGTACATCTCCAGAATATAAAATGTTCTGTATTCTAATAAGGTAGTAATAATTGAGAACAAAAAGAGAAAAAAATCTAAAAAACAATCAAGTGTATCATATTGAAAAGGAAAAACAAAACATCTTTTACATAGACAATGAAGTTTTGCATAGTTGTATTCTATATTACACTAAATAAATTGGTACTGAAAAATTTTTAATCAATATATTAGTTTCAAAAAGAAAAAATGAAAATTTGTTATACATCTTTAGCTTTAAAAGAGAGAAATCAATTTAAAGCAAAGTTTGATTAAATATAATTAAAGAACAATGATCATAAGAATAATCATATTCTGCATTAGCAACAAAAATTTAAAATTAAACTTTAAATTCAACCATTTTATATTAATACTTTATAACATAATAGGAAATATTCTATATATCTGTAAAATAAAGTTTAATCTTTGAGAAACATTAAATAAGAAAAATATTGTCATTTTTTTAACAACTTGATATTATCTTTGTCTTTATATTATCTATTTCTAAGAATATTTAGTTGATCAACTTGAAAAAATTCTGGAATTAATGTTTCTCTACAATCACTTCCCCACAAATTATTAATCTTTACTTGTTTTGATTCAACAATTTTTCTCTTTTTCATTCATATATCACATCTTCCTTCCATATCAAAATTAACTTCTCAGTCATTAGATAATATATACAAATTAAACAACCTTCTTCTAAATATATATTAAATGATGAAGGTTAATGTCTAATATCATCATTCAATTTCCACACTTACTTTGAAGAGTGAAAAATACAATTTTACCTTTTTATAAAAATTAGTAAGAAAACACCTTTTTATCTTACTCTGTAAACTTCATAAGGTCCAAATTTATTCAGTATTTTAAATTTTATCCATAATATATAGAACTATGTGCACAGCCCACATACTACAAGATACTTAGCAAAGTCTGTAATTATGAAGAATGAGATGAGGTAAACCCCACAGCATCCCTGCTACTCACATAGGGAAAATCTCTCCATCATTCTAGTGATGGGGAAATCTAATAAGCAAGCTAGCCAAAAGTTGGAATTAAGAAGGAATAATCATGCTTCTTATAACCTCATAAGTTTTATACTACCAGCACACAAAGATAAAAGCTGGGACAGTTCTAAAACTGTATCATCCTAACTTCACCAGTTTTCCAAGAGTAATTTAGATTGAATTTTCAACTTTTTATTAACTCAAAATGGTATTCCACTACACTGCATTTGTTGAATGTACTATTAATCCATCCCTTCAGGAAATAAAAGCCTACCTATAGTGTATATTTTCTAACCTACAAACATCAGAGCCTAAATGCCCCAAATAAGTTTCCCAAGTACAGTGAGAAGGAGAAAATGGTAGAAAAATTATAGTTATAATCTTACAGGAAAATGTTTAAAATTAGAGTTCATCAATGGATAATATATCATTTATAATTATAAAGCACAACTATGCTGTTAACTGGTTTAACAAGAAATATGCCCAATTATCGCCCAACTTAGAGCAAAAAAATTAAAGAGATGACAAAGATTCTAATTGGTATCTATATTAGATATAAAGATATTGTTATCTTTATGACTTTTTTATTATGTTGTTAGCCAACATATAGTACATCATTAGTTTCTGATGTAGTGTTCAGCAATTCATTAGTTGCGTATAACACCCAGTGTTCATCACATGTGCCTCCTTAATACCCATCACCTGGTTATCCCATCCCCCACCCCTCTCCTCTCTGTAACCCTCAGTTTGTTTCCTGGAGTTCAGAGTCTCTCATAGTTTGTCCACAACAGCCAAACCATGGAAGGAGCCAAGATGTCCTTCAACAGATGAATGGATAAAGATGATGTGGTTCATATATACAATAGAATATTACTCAGCCATGAGAAAGGATGAATACCTACCATTTGCACTGACATGGATGGAACTAGAGAGGATTATGCTAAGTGAAATAAGTCAATCAGAGAAAGACAATTTGTAAGACTATCTTACTCATCATTTTGAAGACCAACATATCTTGGACTAGGAACAAGCATGACTCGAACATTTTCAAGTTTCCCTTTCACAATATGCATGAATTGATCAAGATGACTAGAAGGTGGTTTTGTAGTGTAAGTTAAGAAAGCATCATCAAAGTTGATACACAGAGTTTGAGGTTGGTAATGATTTCCAAAGGCCAAACGTCCCTAAAACAAAAATAAGAGAAACTTACTTCATTTTATTATATATTGTAATATACAAACCATATATTTTTCCTTAGTTGACCTAATAACATTTTCTTTCTTTTTTTTTAAGATTTTATTTATTTATTTGACAGACAGAGATCACAAGTAGGCAGAGAGACAGGCAGAGAGAGGAGGAAGCAGGCTCCCTGCTGAGCAGAGCGCCCAATGCGGAACTCGATCCCAAGACCCTGGGATCATGACCTGAGCTGAAGGCAGAGGCTTTAACCCACTGAGCCGCCCAGGTGCCCCTGACTTAATAACAAACATTTTCAAGCAACAATTAAATTATTCCACTTCAGCACTATACACATCCCAATTACTCCACTGATCAATTTAGACCAGTGTTTAAAGAAATAAGTACTTGTGAATAAGTGGCCCCTAAGACCTAATAAATGTGTGCTAAGATGGTATTGGGTGTTGAAATAATTCTTTCACACCTTTACGAACTTTGGAACCTAAACAACTCTACAAAATTACTTTCTTTAGTGAAAATTGTATTTGCAAAAATAAGAGTTTTCATTAATACCCCATCAAACATTAACTGCCACAGAATTTACTTACTGTGCTCACATTGACCTTTATGACTGGAATAAGTGATCTCCATGAAGATGTGGGATCTTGAGATTCTGTTTTTACTTTAACTCTGAGATAAATGAAAATAAAAATAAACATACATAAGAAAACTTAAATAGTTGAGAATACAGTTGACTTCTTCACAATACACAGTAATACCAGCTGAAACTTTTCAAATACAGCTAATGATTGCTCCAGTAAACAAAATAATGACAACAACTAACAGAATACTAGTATCTCTCAAATATCTCTCGGGATGCACTGTATCATTTATCAATTTTTAAGACTGGCAAGGTATAATAACAAAATTACATTTTTAGAGTAACAAGTTCTAATGACAAAAGTATAAATTATGATATGCTCCCATTACATCCACCATTATACTCATTATAATATGACATTCTTTTTTTTTTTTTTAATTTGACATAAACACAGCGAGAGAGGTAACACAAGCCAGTGGAGTAGGAGAGGGAGAAGCAGGCTCCCCGCTGACCAGGGAGCCCTGATGCAGGGCTCGATCCCAGGACCCTGGGATCATGACCCCAGCCAAAGGCAGATGCTTAACGACTAAGCCATCCAGGTGCTCCAATATGACATTCTATAAGACAACCTAAATTACTAAAATAACAAATGACCAAGGTACAAGTCACATTGATATTGTCTACTGTTTTAAGCACTTTTGGCAACTCAGCTGACTCATTCCCTTCCTTATCCCCATCACTTTATGACAGAATAATTTCCTCTCAATAAAATGAAAATGATAGGCCAAGAATAAGAAAAAAGAAATTGGCCACACACAAAGTATACTAAATTTAAGCTATGAAAATTTCACAGAAAATCACTAAAGATTTCAGATGAGAAGTCATAGCTCTTCAACCCAGTAACTCCTAAATCATATTTCTCAAGCCATCTCCACTAAGGTAGCCCTCAGTGCTTAAAACTAAATTTGAAACTGACCTCATTATCTCCCCTCTAACCTGCTCTTTCTCTACAGTTCCATGAGGATAACCACTAATTACAAACTGGATTCATTATTGACTCATCCTTCTTACTCATTCTTCACACCTAATCTATCACTGTCTTATGGATTCATTTGCCTAAGTATATCTGGAATCCATCTACTTCTCTCCCTTCTCCTTGTTACCCACCCAAATGATGATCACTCTTCCCTGAACTGTCACAACATCCCTTCTTCCTTTTCCATCTGTGTAACTTTTATTTCCTTTTGTCTCACAATAGGTAGTACTTCCAGTACAAAGTTGAAAAGGAGTTGTGTAAGGGGACATCCTTGCTTTGTACCCCATCTTAGTGATAAAGCTTCTTAGTTTCTCACCATTGAGTATATTGTTAACTACAGGGTTTCTGTAGATATTCTTTATCAAATCAAAGAAGTTCTCCTTTATTCCTAGTTTACTGTGAGATTTTAATCATGAATGTTAGATTTTGTCAAATACTTATTCTGCATCTTTTTATATGATCATCTGGTTTTTCATTTTTAGTGTGTTAACTGATTTTTGAATGTTAAGAACTAGCCTTGTTTACCAAATAGTTTTTTAAGTAGATGATAAGAGAACATTTATTCCCAAATAAATGTTTCATGGATATTATGTCCAAGGCACTGAGCTGAGGTATTGGGGATCCTGAGAATATGACAACTGTTCTGCTTTGAGGGAATCTGTACCCTACAATGGGAGTAAGAATAGTTATAATAGGCAATTTTAGTGCAAGGAGTGTTACCTTAGGAAAAAGAATAGAATTCTATGGGCACACATAGAAGGATCAGAGAGACCTGAAGGATGAATGAGTTAGGCAAAAAAGATGAAGAGACTTCCATAGAGAAGAAACATCATATGTAACAGAGAAGTTGTTTACTGAGGCTGGAGTGGATTAAGGTGGGAAAGGAAGAAAAAAGGCTTTCTTTGTTGGCAGATGATCCAGTCATCTGTGTAGACAATCTGAAAGAATTGACAAAAAAAACTCCTGGAACCAATAAGTGATTATAATAAGGTTGTAGGATTCAAGGTTAATAATATACAAAAGTCAATCACTTTCCTATACACCAGCAAAGAACAAGTGAAATTTGAAATTAAAACCACAATAGCATTTATATCAGCACCACAAAAATGAAAATCTTAGATATAAATTTAACAACATATGTAGATTTATCTACATAAGGAAAATTATAAAACTGTGATGAAAGATATCAAGCAATCAAATAAATGGAGAGATATTCCATGTTCACTGATACGAAGATTCAACACAATCAAGATGTTAGTTTTTCCTGATTTGACCTACAAATTCATATCTGGGCTCTCTACTCTGTTCCATTGGTCTATGTGTCTGTTTTGATGCCAATACCATGCTGTCTTGGTGATCACAGCTTTGTAGTAAAGCTTGAAATCAGTTAATGAGATGCCACCAGTTTTATTTTTGTTTTTCAACATTTCCTTAGCGATTCGGGGTCTCTTCTGATTCCATACAAATTTTAGGATTATTTGCTCCAGCTCTTTGAAAAATACCGGTGGAATTTTGATCGGAATGGCATTAAAAGTATAGATTGCTCTAGGTAGTATAGACATTTTAACAATGTTTATTCTTCCGATCTAAGAACATGGAATGGTCTTCCATCTTTTTATGTCTTCTTCAATTTCTTTTATGAGTGTTCTGTAGTTCCTCGAGTACAGATCCTTTACCTCTTTGGTTAGGTTTATTCCCTGGTATCTTATGGTTCTTGGTGCTATAGTAAATGGAATTGATTCTCTAATTTCCCTTTCTGTATTTTCATTGTTAGTGTATAAGGAAGCCACTGATTTCTGTACATTGACTTTGTACCCTGCCACATTACTGAATTGCTGTTCTAGTAGTTTGGGGGTGGAGTCTTTTGGGTTTTCCATATAAAGTATCATGTCATCTGCGAAGAGAGAGAGTTTGACTTCTTCCTTGCCAATTTGGATACCTTTTATTTCTCTTTGTTGTCTGATTGCTGTTGCTAGGGCTTCTAATACTATGTTGAACAAGAGTGGTGAGAGTGGGCATCCTTGTTGTGTTCCTGATCTCAACGGGAAGGCTGTGAGCTTCTTCCCATTGAGGATGATGTTTGCTGTGGGTCTTTCATAGATAGATTTTATGAAGTTCAGAAATTCAATATAATCCAAACTGAAATCCCAATAAGTTGTTCTAAAGTATACATAGAGAAGCAAAAGACCCAACATAGCCAACATACCATTGGAGGAAAACAACAAAGTTAGAGGACTGACACTACCTGACTACAAGACTTACTGTAAAACCACAGTAATCAAGATAGTGTGGCAATGGTAAAAAAACAGACACTAAGTCAATGTAACAGAAACAATGCAGAGAGCCCAGAAACAAATAAAACAAAATCATATATTTGTATATGCATCTAAACTATGTATATATGTGTATATATTTATGTACATGCACTCAAAAGTGTATGTACATAAAACACAAATTAATATGGAAGAAAGGGCTAGTAAGCAGAACAAGACTGCTTCTTTTTAAATTATTTAATTCTGTATTATTTAATTTTTAAAGTAATTATACAATTTATGTGAATGTAAGTTTTAGTCAAACTACAAAGAAAGATTAGGCTGTGTTTAGGTGAGTAGCATCGATGATATTTAATAAAAGTAAATGCTAAATGTTGGAGATTAATAAAATTCAAGTGTAATTATGAACCTTTCAATTTTGGACTGAGTTCTCGTTCTTCCATTTTCCCGTGTTTTATCATCCTCTTTCTTAGGTGGAATTATTGTTGGCTCCAAACCAAATAATTCTTGAAGACGTCCATAAAGATCCGAACGATTATAGACATGAAATTCAAAGTCATTGACTGTGATGTATAATCTGGTTTCTGCCTTTGGATCTAAAGACACCAGATAAAAAAAAAAAAAAAAAAAAAAAAAGTTTTTAATAAACTTTTTAAAAACCTCACTCAAAGTTTTTAGTCAATCTTTTCTCACAGCTATAGTAACTCTCTTTTAAAAATAATTCTATGATAAAGAGAATTTCAAAAACTTACAAATCTATTTTAATGTATTATAATATAACATGAATATACAAAATATAAATATATCCTTATATATTTTTTAAGTTTCTACTTTTTTTTAAAGGTTTTATTTATTTATTTGTCAGAGAGAGAGAGCACAAGCAGGCAGAGTGGCAGGCAGAGGCAGAGAGAGAAGCAGGTTCCCCACTGAGCAAGAAGCCCAATGCAGGACTCAATCCCAGGAGGCGATGGCAGATGCTTAACCAACTGAGCCACCCAGGCATCCCTCTGAGTTCCTATTTTTTTTTTATAAGATTTTATTTATTTGTCAGAGAGAGAGAGATGCATGCAAGCAGAGGGAGCAGCAGGCAGAGGGAAAAGCAGATTTCCCTCTGAGCAGGAAGCCCAATGCAGGACTGGATCCCAGGACCCTGGGATCATGACCTGAGTTGAAGGCAGATGCTTAACTGACTGAGCCACCCAGGCATCCCTATAAATATATTTTTAAAATATATAAAACACTAGCAAAAGAAAAAAGCTGATGTTACTATAGTATTCCTATTTAGCATTCTAAAACAATCTGGATTTCTATATTCTGACTGTATAACAACAGAATTTAAGGATTTCTATGCTAAGAATAGCAAAGTGCCATTTATAGACCAAAAGTAAAACTTTATCCTAATAAATTTATTATATATATATATATATATATCTCAAAGTGTTCAAAGTATGATGGATGCATTTAAGTATTACATTAGTATTTAAATTTTTATATCACAGAAACAAATATTTTTCATAAATACTAGTTTATTTTTTTAAAACTACACAATACTAAGGGACACTGGGGTGGCTCAGTTGGTTAAGCATCTGTCTTAGGCTCAGGTCATGATCCCAGGGTTCTGGGGAGGGAGTCCCGCACAGGCTCCTTGCTCAGCAGGAAGCCTGCTTCTCCCTTTGCCTGCTGCTCCCCCTGCTTGTGCTCTCTCACTCTCACTCTGACAAATACATAAATAAAATCTTACTGAAAAAAAATTTTTAATAAAACTACACAATACTAAAACCAAGATCTTAAAAACTGTAGACTTGAAAGAAACAATAATCTTCTCAAATAAAAGACATAATTACCTTAAATATAAGTAACAACAGTAATTATTAAATCCAACAACAAAATGATAGATGGGGCACTTGTTTCTATTGAGGAAATAATCTAAGACAGTTATCACATGTCAACCAAAGAGGGTCAGAAAAAAGTACTGCAGTGCTTTCTTTAAGTGTGTTCTTTTCTTATGTTATACATAGGTTTTGTGAGGGTTATTTTTGAGATTACTTTAATTTTTATTCATTTTTCTATCAAATTCAACTTGAAGGACAATTAAAATTAGATATGATCAGTTAGAAGAGCTTATTTTTTTTAAATGGCTATGGAGAACTATTACTAACTTTCGTTATAGTAGCTTAAGCTGTGTTTAAATATGAAGTATACACCTTGAGTAATATGCCAAATTATACCAAAACTAATTTCTTCTTGAGTTACTAGAAAATAAAAAAGTGTAAGAAATGTCAAATACCCTAAATAAACATACATTTTAGTTTAAACGAACAAACGAAAAATACTATCACTCATACCTCAAAAATAACACGTGAAAAATGAATCAACAACATTTATTTTTTATACAGTAATACTTTCATTTCTACTCCAATCTAGGTCTTTTCCCTCACCACTTCCTAAGATAAGAAAAGAAAAGATCAAAGAAAGGAGCTGTAATTTTTCTGGTATTTTTCAAATAGCTCTTGACCTATGTTCCCTCCTATTCAGATTTATCACAGGTCTAAAAACTAAGACAATCCCCTAAACTATTAGAATCGAGTGTTTTGCCCCTTTTCTCTTGCTATAGATCAAATTCTTAAAATTAAAAGAATAGGAAGCACCGTTTTTTAACAAATTTAGAGCATTCAAAGACCTGATAGCAGTAAATATCATCATCCATTTTTAAGTCAGTCATCAAACTCTATCACCCATTAGGTTTAAACCTTTCTTCGGTTATCGTCCACAACCTCTTCCCAAAATGCCAGGGTCAACTATGCAGAAAATTACCCAAATATTTCCAATGTGATATGTTAACAGGTACCTCACACTTGACATTTCCGACCAAACATGTGCTTTTCTCACATGACAAAACTTAATCCATGGCATTCCCCATCTTATCAACAGTAAGTCAATCTTTTCAATTACTCAAGCAAGAAAAATTGACTGTTCTCTTTCCTGTCCCAGATAGTATCAGGAAATTCTGTCAGATTTCCTTTCCTTTTCCTATATCCAAAATCTAACCACTTCTCACCACTCTGCGTCAGGTCACTATCAACTTATACCTGTTTTAATACAAGAGCCTCCTAACTAGTTTCCATGCTTCTGCCCTTATTCCCCTTATGTGGGTGCCTTACACATCTTTACAGATCTTTAAAAAACCTAACTGAAATCATATTACTCTTCTGTTCCCTAACTTTTTGATGGCTTCCCCTCCTACTCAGATTAATATCAAGGTCCTTTAAGCTACCTAAAAAAATCCTACAGGATCCACACTCTTCTCTCCTAATCTCTCTAAAAACTGGTCTCCACTTTGGTAATGATACGAACAGAAAAACTAGGAAATGTTCTTCCCCCAGACATTTACAACTCATTTCCTTACTTATTTCATGTTTCTACTTAACTCTCCCCAAACAATAAAACCTTCCTTGACTTCCCTATGTAAAAGAGCGCCCTCCCCACAAACCAGCACTCCCTATTCTACTGAATCTTTTATTTTCTTCAATGCCATATTTTCCTCACTCATTTCTCAACACTAGATATATTACTAATTACCTGAATCCCTCCCAACTTGAATGAAGCAAGCTCTGTAAGAGAAGGGACTTGTTTTATCCAGTGTTGTATCCATGGTACCTACAATTCTTGGCACATAGAAGTACTCATTTATATGAAAGAATAACAGCATCTTACCACAAATCATACTCTTAAGTAGAACAAAAATATCCACAAATGGATCTTAGAATTTTTGAAAACCCTACATGTAGAAGTATAATAACTGCAAAGTTGGATATTTTTCTATTTCCCCATTGATTTACACAAGTAGCAATTAATTATTAAGCAATTCTTCAAGGTCATAAACAACTCAATCAAAATTTATCTCCAAACTCATTTAGGTCATTTGTTTTCAAACTTACCTACAGAATACCTATTCTATCTTCCCAAACTTTTTTTGCATTAATATTTACTTATTGTTGCTTCCCCCCACTAGAATGCAAACTCCATTAGAGAAACATTTTTCCTGTTGTTTTTCCTACTATTAAATTCTTTAAACAATGCCTGGTATATAGGAGGTGCTCAATAAATATGTTAAATCATCAAATAGAAATAAGTGGGTTTTTAAAAATAAGATTAAACATGGACATTAAGAAAGGCACAGGATGTAATGAGCACTGGGTTTTACAAAAGACTGATGAATCACTGAAAGGAGTAACACTTCATATGTTAATTAACTGAATTTAAATTAAAAAATGAAAAACAAAAACAAAACAAATAAGATTGAACAAAATGCCTAGATCACTCTTTTCCTTCCAAAAAATCACTTTAGAAAAATAATAGCAAATCCACAAACATTTTAAATGCACCTATTGATTTTGTATTTTAGAAGAGAAAGATTTCGCTAAATTCACAAAGGACTTTTTATTTGTTCTCCTGGTTCTATTTTTTTCACTTCCATTATACTACAATTCCAGCCAGCAAACTATGTGATTAAACAATAAATCAGAACTCCATACCTGGCTTACCTGGCTATATTCTCTTCAGGGCCTTTGTCCAGGATCTTTTCTGTCAATAATCTCAGCTTTCTGTGATCCGCAGGAATATTCTATACAGCAATACCCTTTCCAGCCCCCTACCCCATCCTAACATACACACAAAGATGCAAAGTACTGGCACACTTAAAATCTCACATTCACACAGTAAGTCCATACAGAGTTATGCCACACACAATGTGCCTGTTGATCTGGAAAGGTAACCTCATAAATAAATATCTCCACTGACAGATGAGCACATTCCTGAAAGACAAAACACCTTTTCCAAAGACATGTATCTCCTCTTCCAAGGAATGTGCATGTACACACACACATACACGTATACACAGCTTCTTTAATCAAAAAAAAAAAAAAAAGTTGGGGACTCCTACACTGGACTCTCCAGAAACTGGAGACAAGTAGTAAATAAATAGTAGAAAGACTATATATAGGTCTTTACTAATGTGACCTAAGGCAAGTACCTCAACCACTGTAAGCCTCTTTTTCCCCATCTACAAAATGAGAATATGGGATGCCTGGGTGGCTCCTTCTGTTAAGCCCTAATCCTGGTTCTCTCCTCATTGAGGATCCTGCTTCTCCTTCTGCCTGCTGCTTCACCTGCTTGTGTGCTTACTCTCTCTCTGACAAATAAGAAAATAAAATCTTAAAAAAAAAAAAAGTTTAAATAAATAAATAAATTTAGAATATCTCTACCTACCTGTATGATTGTCATATAAGATAAATACTAGTTTCCTCATTTTTGCAGGTCAAACGCTTACTAGTCATTAAAATTATGCATTCACTTTCAATTTATGAAAATAATTATTTTTTAAAATAATCTTTCATTTCATAATATGATACAATGTTCATAATAATAAAAGCAGCTCATCTCTACTGAACATATTCTGTGTTCCAGGGACTATTCTAGGCACTCTATTCACCTGATCTCATGTAATCATCACAGTAACCCTGGCAGTTGAAGACTAAGACCACACAATTAGTAAGTAGCAGACAAGAATCCAAGGTTCTAAATACTGGGTCTTAACCACAAAATAAAATTACTTATCAATTATATTAATAAATGCAATGATGGTTTAAAAAAAAAAAGGTTATGAATCCCTGAAAGCAGAAATGTATCAAGAATCCAGTTATTTGGGGGCACCTGGGTGGCTCAGTCGTTAAGCATCTGCCTTCGGCTCAGGTCATAATACCAGGATCCTGGCATCAAGCCCCGCATCAGGCTCCCCTGCTGAGGCGGAAGCCTGCCTTTCCCTCTCTCACTCCCCCTGCTTGTATTCCTTCTCTCACTATCTCTGTCAAATAAATAAATAAAATCTTAAAAAAAAAAAAAAAGAATCCAGTTATCTCTTTGTAATTTCATGAAAAATTGATCAATATTGAAAGCTTAAATGCAGTATTTAAAACTGTTAAATTCTAGCAAAACTAGATCTCTCAATGACATTTATTTCTCCTGGGAATTTTAAAAGCAGTTTTTAAGTTTCATTCATTCTGATGACACTGAAAATCAAAGCAAAAAATTTAACTTATACATAATTTAAGAAAGGTATAATCAGTTGACTCTTTTTTTTTAAAGTGGTCTCCAGGCCCATCAGGGAGCCCAACGTAGGACTTGAACTCACGACCCTGAGATGGAGACCTGAAATCAAGAGGTTGGACAATTAACCCACTGAGCCACCCAGACACCCCAGTTGACTCTTTTAAATCTCATCTCCACATTGACACTGCTGTGTCCTTGAGGCAGAAATCTTTTTCTCATATCCTTGTCACCTAATATTTACATAATGGATTCCCCAAAAATATTAATAAATACACAATTAGATAGATGTAAATTATAAATATAAAAGGCTCTTCACTTAATAAGTTGTTAATTTATGGAGGAAAAGAAGGTAAATGAATGTGTAGAGCTGCTTAAGTCTCCTGAGCAAACAGCTAATTGAGACTTGTTTTCCAAAGGGAAATTAGGAAAAAGGCACTTATTTAATTATGTAATTGGGACACATGCTATTTGTAGTAAAAAAAGCTAAAGTACAAAGTGCTGCCAAGGCCTTTTAATACTTGGAATCAATACTTAGTACAAAGACAAAATAGTCTACTGACCTTTTAAATTGTTAAGGGATTTTTATTTCCTGTATCTAACAAACAAGATTTAGATGCTACACATTTAAAGTACTAGATTACGTTAGGCTAAAACTTCTAAATAACAAAATAATAGAAAGGGATATACTATACCATTATCTTTTCACTTCTTAGCAATGTAAAAACTGCTCTAGATAAGAAAGATGCATGCCTAGTTACTTAGATTGGTATTCATTTAAACACTGAATCATCACATATTAAAAGGTCCTGCTACTTATTTTCCAAAAGAATGGCTTAAAATCAACTATCCTAACCAAAATAAGGGTTTTTGATAGATATCCTCATTAATTGGTCTTTGGCCAACAATCATCTATAGCAGATCACTAATTTCATGACCTAGGAAATATTTTACAATAAATTTTATGTTAAACAAATTAGATGTTTTCCTTTTTTTTTTTTTTAGGATTAAACTAAACAACTAACAACTCTAAATCTACTCCTGGATTAAATTATCCCAGCCAAGCTCAATGGCACAGAATTTGAGCACTTGAACACTCTCCTTTTCTCCTAATAAAATAGTTCTAAAGCTTTCTCATGAAAATATTAGCCTTACCCAGACAGACCTTAGCCTATCTCTTTGGATGGCTAGTGGCCATTATCTATTCAGGCACATGCTCCAATTAGGCTTCCAAATTTTCTCACAAGAAATGTCAACCATCTCCACTTCTTGCTTAGTTTACTGTGAAAGTACACAATCAGGATCTGACCTTAATCAATAAGAAATAATACCTAGACTGTAAGGTCTCATTAGTAAATGTAAATCACTATTTTAATATATATTCCATAACACTGTCCAACTTTTTACCAAAAGCTTAGTTTGCAGTCTATTCATTCTTCCATATCCTGCATTCTAAATTCTATCTCTGAATCATGCTAGACTAATGATGTATTTAGGCCAAACCACGTATTCCTGCATTGCTATTTGGCATTGTGTCTTTACTTTGGAAAGTTGTATCTGTGAGCATCTTAAGAATGTCATCCTCTGTGACAGAGAATTTCTTTTAAAAGCACATGGAAGACAAATTTCTTTGACCCTCGCCAAAGCTGTGCTCTTCTTGATGAACACATAGATTTAAATGTTAAAATACATAGAAAACTATGTGCAAATAATTAGAATTGCAAATGTGATAACTAATAAAGTCTACCAACTTTTAACATCATTGTAAAATGAGGTATATAATCTTTCTATTGCAAGCACTGGTACACAAAAAGCAAGACAAAATAATTTAGATATTCTTACATATTAAGACATAAAATATCCAAAAATTATATTTCTATTTCACATCATGGGCAATTACAAAGAAAGCTGAGACATGGAAATATGTTAACATTACACTCCATCTCTGCCTGACAAAATCCTACTGTCATCAGTGATCAGTAAAGTGAATATAAGGTATCTGTTAAATAAGCTAAAGATTTTTATTAAAAGCTACCTTTTTCATGACGGATTTGGGTCAGTTACTCTTTTTGTTTTTAAGATTTTATTTATTTATTCATGAGAGACAGAGAGAGAGGTAGAGGGAGAAGCAGACTCCTCGCTGGGCAGGGAGCCCAATGTGGGGCTCAGACTCGACTGAGCCATCCAGGCACCCTTGGATCAGTTACTCTTGACCTCATCTATGTATATTGCTGAAAAGCAATCCACTTTAAGGAGATAAAATATTTCATGATAAAATGAAGTAATTATTTTCTTCGAAAAAAATTCTACAAACAATTTAAGATGGTATTCCACATGTCTAAGAAAATTCCAAGTGAGCAATCCCATTAGGCTTAGGCTTAAAACTAGCAGTTGCCTCTGGATTCTATAAATTATCATATTTATTCCTCCCATAAGCTGCCATCAGTGTTTATATATAAGAATTTCCAAGAACCTACTTGGCCATATTTGACAAGCCTGTTTTATAATACAAGGAGCGCTGGAAGTTAGCAGACCTAGGTTTTCACTCTGGCTTTAACATTTATTAATAATGGGAATTTCTGTTTTTCCATCTCCATATCGAGGATTTTTGAGAACATTAATTGTTTCCAAACTGATAAGAAATTTTGAGAAATTCAGCTGTTTCCTAATTGTGTAAGTCCTTGGAATCCTGGGGTAAAGAGCATGGAGTTGGGGAGGTTAGGCCTCCTCAACTCATATCCCTATAGTTTCACTGGTTCACAAGAACATCTTAAAACACTAAAAAAATATAGAATAGAATTTCTAATATAAATATACAAATATACAAAAAGGCATTTTAAAAAATATAAACAAGGAGAACTTTTGTTTCAGTTCTGCTGCAACTCATTAACAAGAAAGCTTATGATAACTAAATGTGGGGAAAAAAAGACTAAACTTAGATTAAGTCAAAAGAGTACATCATTGCAAGATTAACAGAAGCATGACATGCAACAAAAATATACGGTCCTAAAGTAAATCTATCTCGAAGGGACAAACTAGATAGACTTTACAAACCAAATCAGAGGTAGAAATACTGGACCTGCGCAAAGTTAAGTGAATGTGTCAAAAGCTGGGCCTGAACTCAAAAGAACTTGGCTCTTAGGAATGAGTGCTAACCATTTCTGAAGTACAAGTAGAATATCTTTACTTAAATTCCACCTTTAAGGTTTATAGTCAAATAAAATATCAAAAATAATCAGGAATATTATTTCCACACAATTTAACATGGATAAGTAGGAAAGTGACTCAAAATTTTGAATATATTCATATTTGATAAAAGTCAAAACTTTATAGATTTCCAGTGCACTAACATATTGACTCTCTAAAGAACATTTTTTTCCTGTGAAAATCCTTATAGCAATTGCTTTAAAAAAAAGGTAAAAAGGAAGTGTGAACAACAGATTTTCTAAAACCATAGACTAGAGACTTACTAAGACACATTCTGAATCACTGAAGACAGACTAAGAAAAGTCTATTCCAAACTAAGAACAGAATACTTTTATCATATGAAATCAATTAACTTCTACTCAAATTATCTAATAAACAACTCTAATCCAATTTTTAGAAAACTTTTTCCAGACATGAAATCTGCCCATTCTTTCTAGTCACTCTGATTTCATAAATTTTACAGATGCCAAACTGTCATCAAGTTATGCCAGTCTTTTCAAGGAAAAGTACATGATGTATTTATTATGTTAAAGGGGGAAAAGGTATGTGGGAGCAAAGAAATAACAGTTTTAAAAAACTAAGTAATAATGAACAGTGAATTCAAAAGTAATTTAGGCTAGCTCAGTCTTGTGGTAAGTTTAAAAACTTTTTTGGGGGACGTCTGGGTGGCTCAGTTGGTTAGGCGGCTGCCTTCAGCTCAGGTCATGGTCCCGGGGTCCTGGGAATGAGTCCCACATCCAGCTCCTTGCTCAGCAGGGAGCATGTTTCTCTCTCTGTTTCTGCCTGCCACTCTGTCTGCCTGTGCTCGTGTGCTCTCTCTCTCTGACAAATAAATAAATAAAATCTTAAAAAAAAAAATAAAAAAAAACAAAACTTTTTTAGAACTTTAAATCTATTTTCCCACAGAAGCAAGTTATAAATGACAGCAAGATTCCTAAGTGAACCCATCAAAATAATAATAATAATAATAATAATAATAATAATTGGAAAGTTCCAAGGTTTTATAGACACTAACCACCATTTCAGAATTTTAATGTGGGGTGCCAGAAATACAGACAGTCCTAATAGCTAAGAAAATATGGAAGGGTCTCATTATCTTCTGACCACTACTCTCCAAGGACCCAGCTAAAACCTTCTAGAGCAGTAGTTACCAAAGTATGGTCTGGGGATCTTTGCAAGGATCCCAACATCCATTCTAGGGACCAAAGGTCAAAACTATTTTAATAGTATTATTATATGAAGATGTTCTACTTTTTCTCAATCATTCTCCCATGAGTGGACAGTGGAGTTTTTTTTTTTAAAGGCTATATGATATATGGGACTTCAACAGATGAACATTAAAGCAGAGGTAAGAATCCAATTATCTTCTATTAAGCCAGATGGTAAAAAGATTTGCAAAATATAAAACAATGCCACTCTTCTCACTACTTGGTTTTCTTTTTGCTTTAGAAAAGTTATTTTTCATAAAGTATGGTGTTTATTTTAATACCTACGGGTTTATTATAGATATTTTTAATGAAATCAAAAATATTTCTGTAGTTATCGGGCTTAATTTTTTAAAAGACTTTATTTATTTATTTTAGAGAGAGAGTGTGATCAGGGGGAGGGGCAAAGAGTGAGGGAGAGAGAGAATCCCAAGCAAGATCCACACCTAGCACGAAATCCAACATAGGCTCAGTCTTACAACCCTGAGACCATGACCTCAGCTGAAATCAAGAGTCAGACTGAGCTGCCCAGGTGCACCCAGGCTTAATTTTGAATGCAGTATATGTCAGTATAAATTACATAAATAAGAGCTCTTTGGGGTCCTCAGTAATTTAGAAGAATGTACAGTTCCTGAGACTGAAAAGTTTGAGAACCACTATTCCAGGCAGTAAAGTCAAGATCTACATTCCTCAAAGTCACTGGTACGATTAATGTCGAGTAGGAGGGTTAGGGGCAAAGGAGCACACATACAGAGCTGTGAAATGAAGACTTTGGGAGAAAATCCTAAGGTGATAAAATTCTGATGATAAAAGCAGAACTATTAGAATCTAGAACCTTCATTTCCTCTTTTCTCTTCATCCTTAACATGGCAGATAAGTGAGAATTAGTAGCAGTGTCAGGTTGGACTAAGAATAAAGGCATAGAAGCTGAAAAGTAAGAAAAGCGTCTTAGTTGATGATTAAAGACTACCAGAAATTCATTTTAACCACAGAATAGGTTAAGGTCCATAGATGTAATAGGAGGTAAGACGATGGGGGTAAGGGTCATACTGAGGATAACCCTGAATAAATAATATGCTTAAGTAAATAAATTTAACCAGGCAAGAGGAAAGCTGCTGAAGAATTTTCAGCCAACTGGTGAGAATATCAGAGTTTATAAATGTCAAAGTTTTTAAAAATACTTTTATCTATTATAAAATGTGAAATATTTTAATGTCCATAAAGGAAAACACTGATCATATGATTAAAGACTTCAAATACATAAAAACATGAAGACTCACCATGCTGTTTCTGCTTTGGATTATACATTTTCCACCACCGAAAAATTATAAATCCATCTTGAATTCTATGCAAGATAAATTACAAAAATGAAAACTTCAGTAACAATTTACTCATTTAATTAATTATAAAAAAGCAGGTAATTGATAATGAATATGCAAATACAGAAAATTTTCAACAGACCACTGGTATACATAAATGCTTCATAATCTCCAGTTAAAAAAGGAAAAGAGAATTTACACATTACACAAAAATTACAAGAATTACACAAGAATTACACAATAATCTAAATTAGATTATTGAGGTAAAATTTAATACCAGATCACAATAGAAAAATAAAGTGCTAACAGAAAAAATTTTTCTTCTATAAATGATACTTTTTAAATGGTGTAAAAACTATATAAACAAAAAGCCAAATCTTAAAAGGGGGACATTAGGATGCTAACAAAAACTTTTAATGATAACCCTTCATCTCTGTAATCATATATAACCTCATGCCTCAAAAAGATGAACTTATAGCCTCTCAACCTTTACTTTTCACTTTTCTTTTCAAAATAATTTTAGACTCACAAAGAAAGTGCCTCTACTGTTTCAAGTGAGGTATGTGTAAGGACCTATTTTATATTTTTATATTTTAGCCAGAGGCTTCCCTGCTCCCCTTCCCCCAGGGGATTTACTTAAAAACAAGTCCCGGAAACCAGCCTCAGGTAACAGCTCAAATACAAGGGTGGGTCAGGCCAGGTGGAGACATCTGATCAATGGGGGGATGCATACTATCTCCCTAGCTACCAAGGAGTATGGGCCCTGCCCTTTGGGAGCCTTTTTGGTGCCAATCCTAACCAAGGTGTGATAGGCTGGGTCAAATGTCTACTAGGGTAAATTGTAATTCAATTGGTCACCTAGCATGACTGTGCAGCTTTCTCTGTGTGTTACAGTTTCATTGGCCACCTGTGCGTGGCCAGGCCCAACCGCATGGCCTTTGCCTTAAAAGCTAGTCTGTGAAGAGAGAAGGGTCGCCCTCTCTGTAAGAGGTGCGGCCCTGGCCGGTCAGTTTGATTCTTGATGCCTGGCGTGAAATAAAGCTTTGCTTGACCTTCGCTTTGTATCAGTCTCGCTCCTTTAATCAC